>JAULJZ010090682.1:0-12283 GCA_032270985.1 Heliamphora pulchella
GAAGGACCAGTAGAAGAAGCTATGTTGTCTTTTATTTTTGTTGTACATTAAACTAAGGAAAGCGATGTATTGAAAGGGATAGTTAATGTTGTATGTTACTCTAAATATTTTTGGTAAACTTGGAAATGTAATTCTGGAACGTGGTTCGTCCCGTTAAATCTTAGAATGATATGCGCCTTACTTTCTTATTTCTTGGGCATCACTTATGGATATGGTTTATTTATGGCATATATTGGGTTTAGCTCACAGACCCGGGTTTGGGTCGTGACACCCAAAGACAGGACTAATCAATCCCAAGGTTCAACCCCCATGCTCACATATACACATAACATTCTCATGCTTAACATACTAACACGTTCATGTTATCAAAGGATCTAAACACATGCAATCAAGCACACACAATCAACCTCACACGGTGATGCAACCTCTTTTTACGGCTCTTAAGTATTCGAACCTAGAGCTCTAATACCAAGTTGTCACGCCCCAAACTCCAGGTAACGTGAAACACCCACAAGCAACCAAATAAACACCCAACCCGAGAACACACTCTCAAATTAAACCATACATGCATTGTATATAACTACCAAAAAGGCTTACATTACACGATTCCAACACTGAAAAAATATGTAAACATACATGATACAGAAAAAACAATAGAGAAGAGTGCAGATCATTCACCTCTTCAGCAATCTCGAATCAACCTGCGTGACCGGTACCTGAAAAACATTTCAAATCCCACACCGTGAGCTAAAGCTCGGTAGATACTAGCCAACACATGCAATATAAGCTAAACATGCTAGGAAAACGAGGTGCAATTTTAGACTCTCTTTCAAGCCAGTAAAATAATTTTCACATGCAAACGGGAAAGCGAGGATAATAACCATCTTTTGACCCACTCACAGGAGCCATGAAAATAGTTTGAAAACGATTTTTAGATCTCGATACACCCGAGTCTTAAAACACTTTGAAATTGGTTTTTATTTGTCCCACAAAATAGTTCATGCAATACATGTACCCTCTCAGACTGAGTGACCTCAACTCCAACAAAACGTAGTAAAAATGGGAATAACCGGCTCTCACAAGCCGCAACCATAGTTCTATCACATAGAAACTGATCTATACACAATAGACATCCTCACACATGCCTATACCACTGGATAAAATCACATGCCATGGGATAAAATCGTATACCACAAGATAACACTGCATGCCACAGGATGAAATCACCGACCACGGATTATACCACGGGATAAAACCGCAAACCACGGGATAAGATCGCATACCACAGGATAAAACTAAACACTACAGGATAATACTGAACAATACAGGATAACACCAAATCAACATATGCATACTAAACCAGGGTTTAAATGCATAAAGCCACGTACTATCACTACGTTTCACAAACCACGTCACATACTACACACGCAACTCACATAACACTTGCAACCCATGCAACATGTACCACATGCATCCGTTCCGCATATTCCACATAAACATGCCTATAAAACCTCTGAGTTTTTAAGAATAAAATCTTGTTACACGTAACGATATCAAGCCATGTACTTCCTCTACATAATCAGTACATAAATAAACTAGAATTATATATGCACATAGCTAGTAATAAACGCATATAGTCATATATAACTTCACATCATGACGCCACTCGCCAAGTCACTCGACATCCATTCACACGGACCACCAACAACCCACAGAACCAAGCTTAACCCGAAGGCCAACGCTAAACCCCTCAAATTATATGAGGTTACAAAACACCACCTTTTTCTAAAGGTGTCATGAGTCCAAACACGCCCCCCATCCAACCACCACGTACACAACTATGCCCCAACAACACCTTGTCTAAATATGTACGCTATTTCCGAGGATGGCATCTAAACAACACCCGAAACCACGACACGACTCCCGACGCCACCTCACAATCAAACGAACCCCAAAAGAATCCAACCGTATTTCAGTTGATTAATCCCATAATCAATCAACTGAATACCACAAGAAACCATTTGGAAACCAAGGACTCAACCACCGAACAACAACACAACAGCCTAGGATCCTGTCGACCCAAACAAGCTATGGTTTCAACCTTCTAAACCCCGAATCAAAACCTTTTAACTCCCATCCAACACCCTCGGACATACACACGCCCAAGCCTAACACCAAAACCTCGAAAGGAACACCCGACAACCGATTCCATCCAACCGAAACAACATGAAACCCCCTTTTGAATCGAAACCCGATTGTTTAAAACATAAGTTGATTTTTCATGCATTTTTAACCGGTAAAAACACCCACGATTACATGTAGCACTCTTATAAGATATGAGAGTCTAGGATCCTACCTTGGTGAGTTAAAAACTCAACGCCTCGAAAATGCACTTCGTTGAAACGAGAATTCGTTCGGATAAACAAGAAGCCCTCGTCACGTAGAACAAGGATCTGCTACTCGATCGCCAAAGCCCCGGGCCCTTCAAAAGCTAGAGAGAAGGTAGAAAAAACTTGGAGAGAGAGAAGAGATAGAGGAAAAGATATTTTGTTTTGGTTGAAAAGATATTTTATAAGCTTTATAGAGACTCGCGCCCAACCACCACCGCTCGAATGGACCCCTACCGATATACTCCTCTGCCATCACCCCGTTCGAGCGCACAACCACCGCTCGAGTGGTCACCCACCGACCCAACACTCTGGTACCACCCCGCTCGACCGCTCAACCACCACTCGAGCACTCAACGCTAAGAGAAAACCTAAACCAAGAAATGAAACCAAACCCTCGCATGCGCAACACGAATATAAAATGGTAAACAACACATCAAAAAATATTACGAAAATTAAAACGGGTCAGGGTCTCACACTTACCGTATCCAGAATGTGACGATGTTTACGTTATACTCGACCATTTTGTTATGAGGTGTATGGACAAGAATGGTGAGAGATGGTCCCAGTATGCTGTAAGATGGTAAGAAACGACTTATCCTTGTATTCCATTGCAATATCTGAACGAAAAGTTTTAATGGTACAAGAAAATTGAGTTTGCACCATTTTGTGAAAATGATGGTAAACATTTGTGAATTCAGACCGATGCTGTAAAAGATAAATCTAAGTATAGCGACTGTAATCGTCCATAAAGATAACAAAATAACGAGATCCCCCCTCAGTCGGAGTTGGGGCGGGACCTCAAATATCAAAACGGACTAAGTTAAAAGGTGTTGTGGAAAAAGAGACACTTTTATTAAAGGATAAATGTGTCTGTTTTCCAAGACGACATGAAACATAATCAAAGAACTGAAAATTAACTGAACCTAAATGACCTTGAGAAGCTAAGACGTCCAACTTTATGACCTGTCTCAAGCAGCTGACCCATCTGTGGATCCTACACATCAACACCCTTGTTAGAGAATTTCAGGTCAAGACCTAACTCACAAAGTTGTCAAACGGAAAGAAGATTTAAGGATAACTTAGGCACAAGGTAAGTATCACTAACAGATAAATTAGAGGTAGAAATAGACCCTACGTGACTAGCAGGCATATGGGAACCATTGGCAATGTATATGGCAGGATTGGGAGAAAGAGCAATTTTATGAGAGAAGATGGTGGAATCAAATGTCATATGATTACAGCAAGTAGAGTCTATAAACCATTGAGATTTACCTGGGGAGACGGATAAGGTAGCAGAGGATTGGGACAAAACCTGGTGAATTAAGTCATTCACATCAGCTGTAGTGAGAAAAGTGGATTGAGATGGAGACTCAGGTGCAGAAGAAGCAGATGAAGCGACCGCAGCTGTATGTTGGGAAGCTTGTTGTTGCTTATAAGACTTGAACTTGCGACATTCATCGATGATGTGACCATTGCATTTACACAACTTGCAAAAACTAGTCTTGGAGTTAGATTGGGATGATGAACGCCCAGTATAAGATGGTGAAGTACCACAAAAAGTAGTGGCAAGAACCATATCAGACGATTGCATCTTTATAGTGGAACGACGAGTTTCTTCATAGATGAGTTTAGAAACCGCAGCGTCTAAAGTCGAAAATGGTTGACGATTAAGAAGAGAGGCTCGAGTAGATTCAAAATCATCCCAAAGAGCCATCATAAAGTGCAAAAACTTTCGTCGATCAAGCCAGGCTGCAAACGTTTGAATATCTTTAGAACATTCTAACTTTGGATTTGCAACAGATAATTGTTCCCAAAGTTGATTAGTCTGAAAATAAAAATCAGCAATAGACTGACCTGGTTCTTAATGTATCCGATATAGTTTTGCTTCTAGTTGAAACTCCAAGGAAGCATCATAGGTGTTGTTGTATCTTTTGGCCAGAAAATCCCAGGCAACCTTAGCATTCCCAAGTCTTGGAAGGAGACTATTAATGGACGGAATAGAAGTGTTGATGAACTAAGACAGAATCTTATAGTGAATATTGTCCCAGTCTTCCAGACGAGATGCAAATGCCTCTTCTTTCACATTGTCCTTCTGTACTGGTTCAGGAATTGCTCCAGTCACAAAACGCCATAATCGGCGTCCTTTCAAGAAAATCTCCATATTGAAGCAGACTGAGCCTACATACTATAATTGGATGCATCTAATATCACATCAATAGGACGGATAATCGAATCGAGTTTCGACGCTGATTGAGACATTAAAGCTTCAAATGCAAAAACATATTGTAAAAATAAAATCAGGACGAAAAACGGAGCAGAAAGCACCTAATCTGTAAAAAGTCAACGGTCAGGGCTGATGTGGACTAGGGCTAATGTGGCGTCACTGCTGCAAGTGCAGAGGATGCCGGCACGTGGAGCGCGTGAGCGGCGCGACAGAATACTCAGGTGGCGCGTGAAGGCACGTGCGACGTCGGATGGCGACGATTTCGGCGACGTTGAACTCCTTTCTGAATGGATTTTCCAATTGTGGTGGCACCTTGGTTAAATAGCTATCGAAACAGTGTGAAGTTGAGGAAGGCTGAGAGAAGTGACAGCGTGTGGTAGCGTGTGAGGCAGGGAACGGCAGAGTCTCTTTCACGGAAGGGAAGTTCCGTACCTTACGAATCTATTTTTGGGCTTACTGTTCCAAATTGGACTGCAAAAAGGCTAAAAAGAACTCCAAACAGCGGCTACCGTCACAAGAAAGAGCACCAAAACTTCGCCGAAATAACGCCGGAAATTCGTTGGAAGAACGTCAAAAAAATCCTATAGGCCACAAGTTTGTAGCTCTAATACCATGAAAAAATAAAGAAAAGAAAAGAATAGTGGAAATATTTTGTATATTTCTGTGTTTCTGAACTGTGCAGTATAGGGCCTATTTATATGTGAATGAGGCCAAATAATAATAATAGAAAGATAATAAATACAAAGAATCAAATCAGAATAACTCAAGCATAAAATCAGAATATTTCCAAGCATAAAATCAGAATATTCTACTATTCTAACAGTTCATACTACAGTTCATATGAGAACCTACAGAGCTCTTTTCAAACTCACCTCTCTCTCTCTCTCTCTCTCTCTCTCTCTCAAACTACAGTTCATACCAGAATCTCTCTTAAACTCACCTCCCTCACTAAACCTCCCAACTCACCTCCCTCACCACCAAACCATCCAAACTACCTAGGTTTTCTTTCCATACCGAAGAAGACAACCCAAGAACTCTCCCAAACAGGCCCTCGACGTGTACCAGAGTGATGGCCACCGTGGGACACTGTCAGAGGCGTCGATTTCAAGCTCAAGGAGCTTGAGGCCAGCGGAGGCATTATCGGCATTGATGGACAAACCAACATCAAGACTGGAAACCTACAAAACTAAGATCGAGGCTGAGGCCAGAGAACAAAAACCTACAAAAGAAGCTTTGAAACAATATTAAAATAATAATAAAAACAAACAAACAGCTCCAACTAGGTGGAGTCATCAGAATGTAGAACCTTTCAGTCCAAACCCCTCCTTCCTCATCCCCTCCCCCCAAAAAAAACCCTTCAACAAGTACCACTTGGATTCATGAAACCACAAAATCTGAGGTAGCATCTCAATCCTAATCACTATGTCTTCAACAGAGCCATCTTTTCTCTATCGGATATCCGAGCAGGGGTATTCGAATATGATTTGGATCAACCTCTTCCTCCATCTTCCTTCTCTTGTAAAATGAAAATCTAATTTGTGTTCGATAAAAATAAGGCAAAAAATTTTCAATTCACAAGATGAGTAAGAACCAACTCCAAATTTGAAGGAAATTTGACCAGATTTGTGGGTTGTCTGACTAGATTTGTGTTCAATGTAAATCCTCAAAGAAACCCAATTCAGTTATAAAAACCCTCAAACGCTTTGGAATTTCCTCAACGCAAGTTAAGAACTTAGTTTCCAAATACTCAAGTATTCTCTTCTTTAATTCTCACACGAATCCATTGATCCTCCATTACAATGTGTTGGAAAAATTGGTCTTCATCTATAGTATCTCAAGGAGTGAATCACTCTATTCGTGCCTACATACCAGAGAGATGTTTGGGAAGAAGATGGATGGAAAATTTGATATTTTAGTAATTATTAATCTTAATATTTTTTTTTATCAATAACAGTTCTTTAATGAAAAGAAAATGGATGGGAAGTGTGTGTATATTGCCAGATAAATTAAGAGAAGTCAGTTTCATTTCAGAAAATAGAATTGGTGTTTTTGTTTTTGTCAGAAACTTTGGAGAAGGTCAGTGTAATTTTTCCTAAAATTTAAAGACTTCCTAAAAACTTACAACACAAAATTTCAATGTGTGTGTGTTTTCAACAACAACAAATATATAAAATTATTAAATTTATATTATTTATCTTTATTGTCACACCTCAACTTTGTAACAATGGAACACCAAGATATAAAAAGGAAGAGAAACCCAAATGAAAGAGTTTGGTAAGAAGTTGCATCAATAAATTAATGAAAATTAAACTTTGTTTCAAATCCAAACCGAAGTAAACTCGTTCCTTCCCAAAAAAAAAAAGAAGTAAAAGGAAACTTTTTACCTTCAAAACCAATCTCCAAAAAATCCAAGGCAAGCCCCATAGGATACCCAACAAACTTCCTTTTAAAAATAGATTTTCACAAGTGTGACACACAGTGAAATCTGCTCGAGTGGACTCCCTACTGCTCGAGCAGTGAAGTACCCGAGAGCAAACTGCTCCAAATCCTAAAAACTTTTCTAAGTGTTGGAAAAACACGAAAATTTCTTATACTTTGAGCATAATTTTCATAAACCAAAATCTTGAAATTAAAACATACATTTAACGTAGAAATAATCTCCAATTTCTCGAAAACCATGGAATTAACCTGAATTAAGAACCCGACGATATCACTTGCATACAAGTTATGAATACACGGTCTTAGGTAGGGGTGTAATTTTGGCCCGAGGCCCTTGGACGGCCTGAGGCCTGCCTGAGGACCAGTACTGTGCGGGCCGAGTCCGACCCATGAAAAGCCAAACCTGCCTGAGCCCAAATATAAGATTTTTGAGCCTAGACCTACCTCCCCTGAGCCCGTGGGCCGGCCTAGTCCGTTAGCCTACCACCTAGGCCTGCCTCTTGGGCCGCTTTTGAAGTCTCGAATGGCTAGTTGGGCCCAGCCCGAGGCTCGGCTCGACTCGAGGCTCAACGGCCAATTTTTCAAATTAACGGCCTAGGTCGCGTTGATTTTGAATTGAACAGTTGAGATTGAAGAGTTGTTGTGACCAAAGAGCCGTTGGGGCCAGCCTAGTCCAACGGCTAGTTCATAATTATTTTTTTAAAAAAAAATTAGAATTTTTTTTCCCTATAAATAAGGCCATTTCCATTTCAAAAAATTCATACCAATCTCAATCTCCCAATTCTCTAGTCTCTCACTCTCTTGTAATTCGATTGTTCGATGATATTCGATGGTTCGATTATTTGGTGATATTTGATAAAAATTGGATCTGTTGGTGAATTAAGAATTGAAGATTAAGATCAAAAGTTGTAATCGATCGAGATCAAGATAAAATATTGGAGTTTCCTTAATTCGATTTGATTTATTTCTCGTATTTTTTTATAGTATTAAATTTTTTTCGTTATATTTTTTTAATTCTAATTTATTTTTTACAAAAGGTGTATCAGTTATTATTTAAGAAATATTAACTTTATATTTTTTCACAACTTTATTTTAATTTTATTTCAAATTTAAAAATTATAATAGTTTACTTTATTAAGTTTATTTTTGGATCCACATCTATTTTCTCTCAACGAAAAAGATGGTATTTTTGCATTTTCACCAAGTGATTCTAATCCCACTCTTCCTACTTCTCCTAATCCACCCACTGGTTCATCATCATCTGCTGATGCATCTGCATCTGCAGCTGCTGCTACATTTAGTAAAAAGGCATCAAATGTTTGAAAATTTGTTGAAGAAAATTCAGATGGCACCGTAATTATTAGAGTCAAATGTAAAATTTGTTATAAATTTCTTTCGGGTACACATATCGGGTGGCATTTGCCATTTAATTAGATATTCAAAAAATCATCTAAAAAATGCATATCTTAATTTGAACACATAAATGCAAATATATAGGAATCCAACTAAAAATATTTTAAATTTTTCTTATGATCTTTCACGTGCACAAAATTATGTTGTAGACTCTATAATGGAAAAAAAATATTCATTGTCTATGAGTGAAGAACCGACATTTGAATATATGGTGCAAGGGGTATTTTCGCCTCAATTTTAATATTTTTTTTCTAGAAGTATTGTCACGCCCTAAACACCATGGTCACGCGAAAGCCCACCAAAATATCGTTTGAGAAATTAAGATTTGCAGTTGGAAAACTATCAACTCAAAAATATACATCATTTGGATGAAAATTTCCCACAGTTCAACTCTCATAAACAGTAAACACGTAATCTCATACATGAATAAGTATATCACCTCAAGGCGTACAAAATCAGCCTTTTGAAACAGGGGTCACATGTATAAGTACATGTCGAAAACAGGAAAACTACAACTAGTCTTTCGCCACCACAGGAATCTAAGTCAACTCCTTGCGCTCACTTGAAAATGTTTTACAGTAAAATTTCACATCGTGAGCTGAAGCCCTATAAAAAATAGACAGTAAAACTGTAAAGCAGACTATGAAATTACACACACACGGGCTCAACCACAGGAGCCAAAAAGGTTTTTCTCTTAAAAATCACAAGTTTTTCCATCAGACTGCCACGAGTCTCAAAAAGATTTTATCTCATAAAGCTCCACATTTTCCATCCTTCAAATTATGCATATCATCCTAACATATATCATGCCACAGTTAAGGAAAAGCTGTAAATAAACAGTAAGCTCCACTCAGGCCACACAGCCAAGGAAAAAAGATCAAATGTAATCCTATGTACCAACTCTGCCACACCGATAAATGTAACAACTATAGACTCTCGTCCATTACTCTAGACCCACAGGCTTAGTAATGACAAGTTCTATACGGAGTCACGATAACTACGCCATTAACGGAGGCAACCGAACTGCTCAATATACGGGAGATAACCGAAGGTACAGAGCACCTACTGCTTAATTTACAAGACCTAAGCCCGATGGTACAAAGCACCCACACAAACTCAATTTACGGGGACTAATCCGAAGGTACAGAGTACCTACGCTACGCACGTTTCTGGACTTACACCGAGGAGTAATGAAAGCCCAACTCAACCAAACCCACTGTCACAGTACATCTATGGAAAACATTTAAAACCCAACTATAACTCAACTACGAAAATCCACAAATAGTTTATATAACGCATGTATAAAAGAGATCCAATCCATCAAAATGGAGATCTAAACCATTTCCAACAAAACGTTTAAAAGGTGAAACTCAACCATATAGGTTAGCTCCAAACCTTCAAAAAAGACATTTTTTACCATTTTCTCAAAACACCTCGTTTTCAAACCTCCTTTTGAAAACTACGGATTCCACGTACCCGAATCACGTATACAACCAAGAAAAGGCGTAAAAAACCCATTTTTACCTAAAAACCAAGGTTTACACATGAAAATCATATTTGATGTATTATCTACTCGGTAAAAAGACACATAATTACATATATCACCCTTATACAGCAGTAGGGTCTATAATCCTACCTCGGAGAGTCAAGAACTCGACGTCTCAAAACTAAACGGCATCAGAACGAGAATCCGACTGGATTAATGTGAAGCTCTCGGCCCCAATAGCAAGGATCCGCAAAGGAACTAACACAAAACCAAACCCTAGGCCCTTAAAGCTAGAGAGAAGGTAGAGAAAGGGTTTCTTAGTTGAGAAGAAAGAGAATATGAAAATATCCTAGCCCCTGGGATATTTATAGAAATGCCAAAAAGGTACTATTCAGTCGACCGAACCCCTGAGTTCAGTTGACCGAACCCAAAATTTTCTATTCAGTCGACTGAGCCACACCCTTCAGTCGACCGAACTGCTGGGCAGATTGTTTTCCGACACTTTTTAGGCAAAAATAGGTTTTCAAGGTCCAAACAAGCCTCTACCAAACCCCAAAAAGCGTATAACACATTTATACATGCTGTTCTACAACTTTAAAGGATAACTCTTACATCGAAGCTATTCATATACTGAAAAACACGCGTCATATATATAAACAACCTAAAAGAAAAGGTTCAGGGTCTCACAAATACTACTAGAAACAAGGTTTTGCTAATATTTGAAGAAATTAAAATCAAGTTGGCAGATTTATTTAAAAATTTTAAAAGTAAAATTTATTTTCTGATTTATGGACTGTTAAAAATAATGTAGAATATCAATGTATTACATTTTATCAATAATGATTAAAATTTATGTAAACGTATTTTTTGTTTAAGCCTGTAAATTTTTCGCACACCAGTCATTGTTTAGGTATAGTTATTAGACAAGAATTATATTTGTGGGGTATTAGTTAAAAAAAATTATTACTTTAGATATTACTTCTTATAATAATGAATGCGTTAACTATTTAAAACGTAATTTGAAACTTTCATTATCTGATTTTTTATTTCATATTCGTTGTTCTATATATATTTTGAATTTACTTGTTAAAGAAGGATTTCAATATTATAATAGTTCTATTAATAGAGTTAAACTAGCTGTAAAATATATAAATAGTAGTACAAAAAAATTAATCTTTATAGAAAAAAATATATAATGAAAAAAATATAAAATTTAAAAAATTACCAACTAATGTAGAAACTAGATAGAACGCTACATATAATATGTTACAAGTAATAATAAAATAAAAAAATAATTAATTTATTTTTTAAAATTAATCAAGTAAATAATTTTACTCCACTAACTTTATCTGATTGGCAAAATAAAAATTTGTACAAAAATTTTTATAAAATTTTTGATAAATCAACAAAATTATTTTCTTATATCTATACTCTTACTACTCTATTTGTTTTACCACAATTTGAAAAAATAATATAACTATTTATTGAATATTTAGGAGATGATACATATTTTCATATGATATTAGTTATGAAAGATAAATTTGATAAATATTATGAAGAAATAATATATATTTTTTGAGTAACTTTAATATTAGATTCTAAAAGTAAAAATATTGGTTTATCGTAATTTTTAGAAATGATTTATAGTAATACAGATAAT
This sequence comes from Heliamphora pulchella, assembly GCA_032270985.1. Lineage (NCBI taxonomy): Eukaryota > Viridiplantae > Streptophyta > Magnoliopsida > Ericales > Sarraceniaceae > Heliamphora > Heliamphora pulchella. The sequence continues at coordinate 11,613 of JAULJZ010090682.1, forward strand.
CAGAAAGTAATAAATGAAACACTTAAAAAATTATTTGATGAATATAAAGTTAATATAATCCCGCAATCAACACAAACGTCCACTAAGATTTTATCTTGAATTGAGAAGACTTTCAATTCGAAAAGACTTTCAGAGGTTCATAGGAGTTCCATAACTGAATTCCAACGATATTTTGACGTAGTAGATAGTATAGATGAGAATAATTTAAATATTTTGGAGTATTGGAAACAGAACGAGGTATCGTTGCCAATCTTGTCCGCGATAGCTCATAATATTCTTGCAGTTCTTGTCTTTATAGTTACTTTCGAAGCAGCTTTTAGTGCAGATGGACAGGTCCTCAATGAGTACAGATCGAGGCTGACGCTAAGATGGTGCAAACTTTGATAATCACACGCGACACAATCTACGTATTCAAGAAGATACAAGGAAATGGACGAGAAAGAAAAATTGAAAGCTAATTTGGAGAGTATAACATCTGGATCGCTTGAAGAATTGTCTCGCTCAAATTAAGTTTTTATATTTTGGATCTATAATTTTAATTTTTTTATATTTGTAATTTAATATTTTATTTGTAATTTTATGTAGAGAATAATGTAAATAATTATTAAGCTTGTATGTGCCAACATAGTTAAGATGTATTTGACCTATAATTATGTAATTTCTCTATTTTT
>JAULJZ010090703.1:0-12282 GCA_032270985.1 Heliamphora pulchella
CTTCACCGCTCGAGCGATACACTGGTAGTGTACTTTCTTGTCAAAAACCTAAAAAATCTTCCAAGTGTTGGAACAACCAAGAACAACACTTGGTTTTCACAATCTTGATCATGTTTCTAAAGAGGCATAAAATGGAACTTAAACATACATTTGGTCGAGAAATAACTCTTTTTATTCCCCAAGGCTCGAATTTCAACATTTTCATTCATAGAATAAAATACCCAAATTCATGAATAACACAAACACGATAACCGAACGTCCTCACATGTATGCAAAACATGAGTTCATGGCCTTAGGGCCTTACAACACAGGTTACTCCAACCCAAATCACATACAACCGAATATCCAAAAAGAATTATATTTACCCTTTTAATTCTCAAAAGAATATACTATGAGTATGTAATTATACCAAAAACGAACCGATATGGCTCCTACAAGAGTCTGCCTCACTCGGCGATTTTCTTTATGTGATGACCTGAAATGTGTTTAAACTGTCATGCCCCCAAAACTAAAGAATTTCTACAACAAGAAATCTTCATATAAACAACCATAAAGAATATGGCCTTAAAACCTTACAACCATATGTGCATTAAATACAACATAAATCTCGAAACCTCCGAACAAGATTTAACATTACATAGATCAAATATCTAGAAATTAAAATCACGTGACGCTCCGTGGCATCAAACTATGGAATCTCCTTCAATACCTGAAATGGGTGTTAAACAAACACCGTGAGCCAAAGCTCAATAGGATATGACTATGTGGGAATAAAAGCATGATTTGTAAAAAGAAAAATTTTAAACCATGAATACAAGATATAGAAAACTTTTCCTACCAAACTATTAAAGTTCCAAATAATACACTTTCTCGTGATTTGTACACAATCCAAACAAATGTTCACCCTTTTTCCTGATCCTCAATAAGTTCTATAACCTACACCTTCACAATTCTCACTTTTTGGACTTATCAAATCCCACGACACCACTCAAATCGATATCCCATACGATTAAAATGACACATAGGCTAATCACTCGGTAAGTGCACACTCACCTGTACTAATCCAAAACACATTACTCACCATGAGGTAACGTATACATATAATCCATAGGTTTACATACACGCTTTCCATGCTCGACTAATTATTCAACAACTAGTGGATCCTAATCAAGCCCATTCATTAAGAATTTGTTTGATATTATCTTCACAATAACCCATACATCTTTTTCATAATTTACCAACACAACCATTAACAAATAACAACACATAGGCACAACACCTATTATCACATACATTGCCACCTTCTCGGGAACACTATATGAAGGAACGGGTCACCTATACCACATTTTTGGGAACACCATCTAAAGGAACCGAGCACCTATACCACGTTTTCAAGAACACCATCCGAAGGAGCTGGGCACCTATACCACGTTTCGGAGATTAAGCCGAGGGAAACGGGCACCCATCTTGCGTAAGTTTTTGGTCTTTTACCATGGAGCAATGTAAGTCCAAATTAATTCCATAACCATCACAATATATAATTACAACTTATTATCAATAATATCGGTCCCTCAACTATTATTATGGTTTTCACCTAAACACATCATGTATACGCTACATAATCAACAATTCGATTATCATAATAATCAACTATAACATTGGTCCCTCAACCCTCACTCAAGTCTTCACCTTAAATATCTCGTGTATTCACTACATAGCAATTCGTCCAAATCACAACAAACAATGAAAATTTTTATAAATGTCATACTTAACATGATTTTGTACACAGAATTCCAATTGGATCATAAATGTCCCAATTATTTAAAAGAATAACATTTTTTTAAGGCTTTAATCCAATATCAACACTAAAGTTGAATTCGAATTCAATGTGAAGCTCCAATTTAGTTCCAAACATGGGTTTAATCCTTCATATCGAAAACAAATGAGATTTTATGCAAAACTCCTCATCACCAAGATTCCCACCAAACCAATTTTCATACCCAAACCAGACTTCAAACGAGCCATAAACCTTCAACTCATTCTTTATAACAAAAAAAAATCCATGCTACCCCAAACTATCACCATCTCATACTATCATGCCTCAAAAATTGAGACACAATATCCCAAGAGATGAAAGGTAGAGAAAGATTCAAAAGGAAAGAATGATCACCGACGATCAAGGTCAAATGATGTCATCCCAGTTACATCCCGGGGTCCAAGGCCCAGCACCATGAGGTCTAATTAGTTCCTATGCATAGCCCAAAGGGTGAGGAATGAAAGAAAAAAGGGGTCAACGTCAATGAAAATAAAGTTTTTCATGAGATATGGTCAAAATATGCGAAAAACGGTTAAGGCATATAGACATACTCTCACTATTTTCGTCATAACTCTTTCTACAAAACTAATTTTGATATAAGATAGAACCACTGGAGAGAAGATTTCTGGGGCTTCAATTTGAGTACAAGAATGACCCAATTTGGAGTTCGGATGGTGAATATACACTGATTTAAAGAAAATATTTTTAACCAACAAAAAAGACCGCTTGATAGACCTAGGGGTTTCGAAAATAAAAAGGGGCTTCATCCCCATTTTCATAAGTAAGAGAAATTAATCACATATCTAAGCAATTTATTCAAGATTAGTTTAAATCCTACCTTTTGGGTTAAAAGCCCGAAGCTTTAACCGAACCCGACATCCATGGGAGGACCCAAACTTGCCAAAACAAAATTCCACTCGATTGGAAATGTTGCTCTCATCAAGTAGATCGATTCTCCATCTCTAAGGCGGTGCTGAAATCCAATCCGAAAGCAACAAAAATTGGGTAGGAAGCTTAGGAGCTTGGGTCTCCATCCATGGAGTTTGAGAAAAGAAAGAGATTAGGGGGAGAGAGAGAGAGAGAGAGAGAGAGAGAGAGAGAGGCAAGAAAGACTTGTCTTCCGACAAGCTTCTCTTGGAAGTTAAAGGGGGTATAGGGCCCACTCCCCACCTATGTGCACAAAATCCAAAAATAAATCTATGATGTATTTTTAAACCACATATGTCCATAAAAAAAATTAGAATTAATATTTTTAAGTTTTCATTAGCTCAAAATTAATTTCTTGAAAATTATCGAATTTTAAAATTATTCCCAATTTAACATTCGCGGGTCTCCACGCACACTGGCAAATTCACCCAAAACTCAAATGTGAGTTACCGGGCCCACTGGCCCCTACCTATATGTTAATCTACATATGTTTACCAGTTTATAATTAACCAAAGTTAATTAATACCCATCTATTATTTGTTAAATTGAAAAGGAACCAGGTCTTACATAAACAACATGAACCGAGACTCGAAGAAAATAGACTAAAGATGAGCAAATGCATAACATGCGTGGATGGTTATGTGAAATGCACAAAGTAGGTTTATTCAAAAACCAAATCATTTTTCAATAAATTTCCCTTTTCACATAACCGATTTTTCTTCCTATCAAAACCAACTCTGTTTTCATACACAATACCATTATTTTAGTCTTTCATTTCCTTATCAATTCAACCGTACAAGTTCTTAACTTTTCCACACACACACATATATGCACACACATTATCCACTTCTTTCCACATCCAAACCAATTCTTGGTCTTCATTCTAGGATCCGACGCCGAACGAGCTCATAGACCCACGCCACGTTACTACTGACCAGGCCACGCGAGGCTTGCTAAGTAACGGTGCATTCTATAACCCACCACGACTAACACATTGTTTTCGGTTATTAGTCGATGGATAGGTCACTTAATCTGCGCAATTTTTTATTCTTTCACCGATAAGCTATTCAAGCCCAACTTAAACAATTCGAGAATCCCAAATCAGTCCTTTTATGTCATAATTTTCAAAATTCCAAATTCAAGTCCAAATCAAACATGGTTCCTCTCGTCAACACCTAACAAACATGGGGTTAACATCATTAACAATTGCTCAGCTTCACATATTTCACATATTCGGGTTAAAATAACTTTAAAACCCCAACTAACACCTTATGGTTTCATAACTCATCAAATTCACATGATTTATTCAAAACTCCCAACCCATCACTTCATCATTTTCATTTATCGTCAGTTCATAGAATTTATACATATAACTAGGTTACCACAACCTCAAATTCATCAAACATTTAACCAATTTCATTATTTGAGTTCGTTAACCCAAAACTCCCCAATTTTCAAGGCTTACCCCCAAACCAAACTCCAACTTTTCATTTTTTAAATAGCATCATCTCCAACAACAACAAGAAGTTAGGTTCCACCAAAATCATGCTTAGTCACAAAAACTAGCATGCTTTAGCATCAAACCCTAACCTAGGGTTCCAAAAACATAAATTTATCCTTTTGTTGTATAAATTCAAAATAAACAACTCGTATCCAACAAATGTTCATAGGTAGTCATTGATCCTACCTCTTAGATGTCCAAACAACAAGAACCAAGTCTCTAGCAAGCTCCAACCAAACGAATCGTCAAATGGTCGGTGAAAAGAAAGCTTTTGACGGGTAGAGAAGTCTTTCAACGATGTAGAGTCAAGGGGTGAGCAAGAAATCCACCAAGGGAGGGTAAAAAGGGCTCCAGGATGCTCTAATATCACTTATTGGGTTTCTATCTCGTGTTCAGAGAGAGAAGGAGATGAGAAGAAATGAGGAAATGAAGCTGCAATCCAACAATTAAAACCCATCTACGGACAGTCCACTCGAGCGACTGGTGCTGTGAGAGGCTCCGAGCAAAAGATATGTATATGGTTTGAATTTTTTTTGGTTTAACCAAACACCACTCAACTCATCTAAACGACCCACAATAATTGTTCCCAAGTACTAACAAGCACACAATTATTGTCATATAACATTTTCATGGTTGAAATTTAATTCTAGTTCACAATTAAACACTTAACCATTTCCACCAAAGATATCATAACACAGTTTAATTAATTTTTACAAATTAAAAGGGACCGGATCCCAACAGTTACCTTCCCCGATTGTCTCCATTGAGTTGGATCAGCAAGTGGTAATTTTTGCACCGCTGCAGCATATCAGACCTGTAGGGACTCGATCCCTTTTTATTTTGACAATTAATAAAAACGTGTTACGAGTCTTTTGATGGAAAATGATAAAGTGCTTAAATTTGTGAAAGAATTGAAAGTTAATCATGATAATGATGGATGATGATAGTTGTATGCTTGGTGTTGCGCTAGGATTTAGGGTTTTATTTCAAAAATAAGGAAAATCAAGAAATGTTTAGAAAATACTTTAACACCATGACAATCAAATTTTAAAAATCTTTTTTGTCAAAAAAATAGTCGCCACTTGATTTTTGAGAAAAATCAAGAAAAACAAAATGAGCCACTGATTTTTAAAATGGTAACTAGAGAAAACAAGGGTCCGAGAACTAAGATACGAACTGGGGAAGGTGCTAGGCAACCCGTTCACCCAACCGTGAGGTTAGCCTCTACTAATCATCACTGGTTCTTAATTTAATTTCTCAAATGCATGCAAATATAGAAAATTGAGGCAAAGAGAGAACATCCAAAATCAAATAAAGAAAATACATAACATGACATCCAACCGTGAAAAGAAAAGAGAAAGTGCAAGATTAGAGATGTAGGTGTGACCGAGGTGCGAATGTAGGTGCGATTGAGATGGTCACGGTGTGTTCAACCTAGGGCTTTTCCTTCCCAATAATGGATTCTGGTAAGCTTACGATAAATGTGTCCCCAAATCTGGCGAGGGTTTTACCGATTGAGAACCCGCAGGATGTGGTAGTGTCTACCAACAATTTCATTCAACGTGTTCAGACAGAGGAGTCTCCAAGTTGCTTTGCTCCGAGCTCCCCTACTATGATGGAGAGCCCAAATTAATTTAGGGTTCTTGAATCAATGGATGTAATTATGGATTCGACTATGAGTGATAACTTACGAGTTAGGGTTTTGCCATTACCCACACCATTCAATGAAGGTCAGGAATCTAACCGGGTTTCCCTAAATCGACAGCCGGGGAAGAATGGTGGGCCGCCGATTGCTAGTACCCCTTCCCCTATTTGTCCTAGAGTTAAACTCAGCAAGGGAAACACCGCCGCGTCCTCGACAGGTGTTTGCACCTTGGTGAGCAACACGGCAGGGGCGCCATCTCCCATTCTGGCTGGGAATGGTTCCCTATGCGACGATAGCCACTTTTAGGTCGATGGTCAGTTTGAGAGGGTCGCAGTGGAGGCACTGAACCGTGCAAGGAATAGCCATAACCCCCTCAGTTCGGGTCGCATTGCGTACATCAAAGCTAACCTAGGAAGCATTAATGGCGATAACACAATGAAGGTCACATTACCAATTCCAGGTATGACCATCTTCGAATCCCCTGGTATAGATAAATGTGATAGGGTCATGGCATCTAAAAACATTGATAGGTTTGCTGAGGACATGAAGCATAGGTAGGGGACAGGGTCTCCAGGAAATCGAGGAGGCTTTCCTGGTCTTGGAGGTCAGATGGGTAGTAGATTTGGTATTGATAGAGAAAAAGGGTTGTATACACCTACTCGGGCAATGTTTGAGAAAAAGCCTAGCCTGCCACTGGCTAGGAATTAGGCATCTTTGTTAACGAATCGTAGCTCCTCTAGTGCCTGTGTTGAGTATGTTACAAAATGGAACCATGAGTAGGAGGCTTCTGTTGAGATTGATATTGAGTTCATTGACGATAAAGAGTGGGCATCGTGCCTCGTAGACTACTTCCTGGATGCTAATTTGGCCTTTGCGTTGGTCAGGGCAACGGCTAGGACCTTATGGAGTTAAGATGGTTTAACTGAAGTGTTTGGAAATGATAAAGGTTTTTACTTCTTTAAATTTACGAGTTGGGGGACAATGGAAAGTGTGTTAGAAAGAGGCCCTTAGCACTTCTCGGGCAAGCTCCTTATTTTTAAATGGTGGAGACGATGTTTAAGTTTAACTACGGATGCCATGACTAAGATTTCGGTGTGGGTCAAGCTCCTTGACTTGCCATTAGAATTTTGGAATACCCAGTGAATAAGTAGAATTGCTAGTGTTTTGAGAATGCCGTTGTTCTTGGATCGGGCTACGGAATCTAAGCTACGTATTTCCTATGCTCGAGTTTGTGTCGAGATAGATGCGACTATCCCTTTGAAGAATGAGATTGTCAATAGATGTGAAGGTGAATCTGTTAATATTCGTGTTGAATTCCAAGGCCTACCCGTCATTTGTTCGACTTGTCACGCGTTTGGTCACGACATTACTCAGTATAAACACTCTATTCTGATCCTAGGTGATGATGTCATGAAGGGTCAAGACGAATGGATCCATGTTGGGAAGGGTGCAACTGGGTTCCCTAGAGCCTTTCAACGTCATGCTCCAGTTGAGGTCCCTATGCCCGCAAAGCAAGGAGTACAGGAGGGGCTGTGCCCTGAGGATGCTGCAGTTGGCAATAGGGACTCTACTAATGTTTGTGGGCCATCCAACGGCCAAGCGTGTGGGGTCCTTCTAGAGGATGGTTCTAGTTTGGGGCTCACCTCTCACCAGTAGGTAATCACTCTAGCTATTGAGATACAGGTGCATTGCCCTGAGCTAGACAGTGCTACTCGTAGTTCTCTTCTCAATGTATGTAATCCGTTAGCCAGTATTCAAGTTGACTATGAGGGTATAGTGGTTGGAAATGTGCTTCCCTTGCCAGTTTCTGTAGGAATAGAGGATTCTCTTCCCTCTACAGCAAAACAAAAATCAGGGATGAAGGCGCACAATAGTAAGAAGAAGAAGAAAAGGAGCTTTGGCCCTTTGAACTGGTACTCTATGAGCCAATAACCTATTTGTGGTTAGGTTTGTTTGTTTTGTGTTGCATCCTATCCATGCGGGATGTGCATGGTTGTTGTTTGTCTCGATAGTTTTCTCCCGCTTTTAGCGGAGGTGGGTCTTATTTGTTGTTAGGTTTGGATGTTATCTTGGGTTAACTTGGTTTCAGGTGGTTTCCTCCTTTTGGTTATTTTGTGTTTTCCTGGGGTATACCCCTTGTAAACGTGTAAGTTTTTTTTTTCTTTTATGTTACGTTTAATTATCCAAAAAAAATACATAACATATCTATATAGAACACAAAATAAAACAAGTAGCAAAAGAAATTCCTAAGTCCTACGGTATGCAATATCTAACTAAAGGATACATTGAGAAAATCGCATGGTATCACCAAATAACCTAATTAACAAAAATATGACATGATACCAAATCAAAAGAAATGTAATTCCAAAATTTCCTAGATTCTAATCACAATTGCATACAATTTTGTCAAATAATTAAATATCTTAAAACATCCTAAATTATCTCAATCATGATTCTAAACAAAGTAAACAAAAATATGCTCAAAAGTCACCTAATTACACTCAAATGGAGATCACAAGTTAATTACCAACAAAACAATAAAAGATAATTAAACTATGAAGGTAACAACTATCACATAAAAATGTAATAGTCGCTATTTAACTAGAAAATTTTAATATACTAGTGAAATATTAACGATTACGACCGTATAAATGTGAGTGCACCAAATGTGACAATCATGACATTGAAATCGCAATTGCCGGACATGTTAGCACTATTGTGATGAATTCAAAAGTAACAGCGTGCTAAGTGTGAATGTGCAATGTGGACAAGGTAAAACTAAAGTTAGTTTCTATAACATGATTTTAACTAAACTTAACTAATCTAAGCATGCTTATCATAACTGACTAAATGCTCATGATCTAATCAGACAAAACGAGATAATTGAATCAATTATGTTAGCAACATGAATTAGGCATGAGGAATAAGGTATCAAAACTAACCTAGCCACCCCAGAAGAGAGGAAGTGGGGAAAAAAGGATTGGGAATCTAAATAGAATACCTGAATCGCTACTATCTGGGTGAATCCTCAAGTTAGGGAGTAGTGCTCAATTGTTCGATCCTCAAGGAATGCTCCAATTCTAATCAGTAAGTTAGGAATTTGGCAGAGTATAGGTGTAATGCAACTCGTATGTCCGCGAAGCAGCAGGGTGCCGGCATTAAAACTTGTACTATCTTAGTTCTTTGGTAGAGTATCTCTCACTCCAAAATCTTATCCTAAAAAATGTTCAAGGGGTACGGTATTTATAGAATTCATCGACCAATGAGATGCTGGCACGTTTTGGGACACGTCATGGTTTTTCAAGGTAGCGGTCGCCACATCATGAGTTGGTGGTCGCTACTTCAAGAGAGTTTTCACAAGCTTCTTCTGGTGGTCGCCACTATGCAAAGTGGCGGCCCTATGGTTGGAGTTGGTGGTTGATACTTCAAGTTCGGGTTTCCATAAGTTTCTCAAATGGTCGCCACATTGCAAGGTGGTGGCTCTAGGTTCAAGTTGGTAGCTCTAAGCTTAAGTTGGCAGCTAAAGGTTTGGATATTGTGAGTTTACTGGTTCAAAGCTTTGGCTTGGATATTGAGCTTGGATCATTCTTCGAGGATCATACTGAAGCATCATTCCACTTGATTCATCATCAGATTCACCCGGATTAACCTAAGATTAGGCAGGATCAATTTACACTTGGCAATACATAAGAATAATTATTGTGAGTTGTTTGAATAAGTTTTGAGATATTTGGATTAAAATTCGAACCTTATATGTTTTTCTTGTTAGGGTTGGTATACTAAAAATCATGCTTTTAGTATTTAATTTTATTTTTAAAAAATTAATTTTTTATTTTATAAAAAATTTAATGAACAATGTATGTATATTATTTTTTTAATGATTATGCATGAATGTCCTTTATTCTGTATAGTATTTAATCTGGTGTGTAGAGTACGATTTACACACAGAATATTAGATTTTAGGTTTTTTTAAAATATGAGTTTAATGTTTACAGTTTAGATGAAAATGGACATACCATCAGTACGATTGTAGCACAGGATTTTAGTAAGCATGTCTTAGTTACGAAAAACAGATAATAGCGTTGTCTATTGTTTCGACTCTTTGTGCTTATACACTTTGTGTGTATTGAACAGGACACATTGGGGTAATTAATTTTATACTGACTATATAAATTAATTCACACCCCAAGATTATTATGAATAGTTCTTACGCTCTTAATCTTGAAATAATTATTGATTTGCGTATATTTAATATTTGTTGTTTTGATTCATTAGAGGGTGCGATCTTATATGGGTCTATATTCTCGGTGAGTTGGATAGCGGTATTAATTATACAATAAGTATTAATTATTGACGAAATTCACGTCTCAAATGATCGGGATTGAAGATACCCCCTTAAGGAAGCTTATAAGTTTTAATCGAGCCAAACTCTACAGGTAGATTTGATTATTCGACAGTCAAATAAGTTAAGCGGAAGGGCTTAAGGAATTTCAAGATGTCGATTAAATTAAATTGTCAGTAATTAAATTTAATTGGCCGATATCGGGAATCTTAACGTGGGGAGATGAGTTAAGCAATTAATAATATGAGCTCAATACAAGACGGTCTTGAGATTATGGCTTATAGTGCTATTACAGTTCTTTAGTGGTGTGAACTGTAATTTAGTATTTTATAAAAATTACAAAAATCGCTACAAGATTTTCATAATTGCAGATACCGCTATGAGCTTTACTTAATTGCGGAAACGGTTGGATAAGTATATGTGTTCCACTAGAAGTTTTTGTTATAATTACTCTACAGGTTCCTGCTGTATTCCTATAAATATGCGGGTAGGCTGAACCATATTTTTAACTTGTCTTCAAGACTAAAACTGTCTATGTTCTGTCTGTACGAGTTCTCGATAGATTGTAGCCCACACTACATTCGGGAATCGTATAAGAAAATACAGTAGAAGGTCTGACGAGAGCTTTAACTCGGAATCAAAATCGTAGTTGAAGAATCGATCGATAAAAGGTATTCTTCTAAATTAATTGTGGTTGCACGGGTTTTAATTTTGATCCTTCGACGTCAAAAGTTTTATTTGGAGCCCAATTCCGCATTTCCTCGTCCTGTTAATTTTTATCAAAAATCGTTTATAAAAATAATAATCTTGGCAGTTTTGCCTCAGCAATTGGTATCAGAGCAGTTTTAATTTTTGTTTACGATTTATCGGGATCAAGTAGTTTTAGAACTGTGCTAACTTTGTTTTGTAGGTATTTTAATCCCAATTTTATGATTATCTATTTATTCATGTTTAATTGATTGGTTTGGATGATGATTTAATTTTTTAAATCACGAGGGTTGATCGTGATGGATTAAGTTTTTTTTTAGATCGAATGTGAGCCTACGGGACATAGATGTCGATGCAATAGCAATTTCTATTTTTAAATATATGTTTAGAATATTTTAAGAACATGTTGAATATCCAAGAACACAAAGAACAGGTGGTGGTATCGACGGTGGTTTTGGGCCACGGATTGCGGTGATTTTTCTACGATTTGTTGGCTTATTTTTCAGCAAATTTTTTTTACAATTTTTTGGCTTAAAAATAGTATTAAAAACTATCCCAAAAATACGAAAACAAAAACTAGTTTAAAAAATAGACCAGCGGCAGCAGCCCAGGAGACAATCCTTTCGGGACTATTTTCAAAAGCTTTTTCGAATTGTTATGAGGCATTCTTCGAAACAACAGGTTGCTGGATATTTGAGCTATATTCTCAAAAAAAAAATGGGAGTAAAAACACCACTGAAAAAAGCCCAAATGGGCAGCGGAATAGGGCGGCGGCGCTGGCTTGCAGCAGCAGCTGTTTCAAGGTTATTTTTTAGCCGTTTTTGAGACTATTTTCAAACTGGTTTTTTAACAAAAAAAATACTACTTTTCAAGAGCTAATTTTCAGTATAAAGAGCGTAAAAAACGGAGCACAGAGTTGGCGGCAAAAGTCTCCTAAATGTGGCGGCACAAAGAAGCAGCAGCGGCAGCATGGTGGTCGGCGGTGATGGGTTTCAAGGTTGTTTTTAGCCGTCTTGGCTCGATTTTTTGATGTGTTTTGAAATTGATATGATATATTTGTATATATCGATGTGTATCAAAGAATCCTGATACAATCGGGAGACAGTAAGCTGACAGGAACAATGATTATTACAGCCTATCTTTAACAAGTGACTGAAATGCTTCAGTGTTTCATTTTGAACATAAAATTAGGATATATACATATAGTGCATTTATATATATATGAACTGCGTGGATGATGTATATATGTTTTATATTCTCTTGTTAATTGAATTAATTCAGGAAATTCGATTTTAATTAAAATATTTTGTAATAAAAAATAAAATAAAATTTTTTTAATTAAA
>JAULJZ010090714.1:0-12282 GCA_032270985.1 Heliamphora pulchella
TCTGGCATGGTTAGACATTAGCAAGTTTGAGGCTATTAATATTTGGCAGAATGATCTTGGAACATGTAGACAACTTCAGGTAGATCTGAAGTTTATATCATGCATAATTTGATAGGGGGAGAAGAAATGTGGGAAGATGAAACCTCTATTCCCTCTTGAACTTGATTCATCGTCTAGAAGTTATTAATTGTATTTTTTGCAGCTCAATGGAAAAAAAAAACTTACATGGATTACGAGCTAGATGAAGTACATGTTGAGTGGATTAATTTTGTTCTAGAATATATGTGACTCACTCTAAAGGTATTACCTTATGTATTTCGGTCAATAAATTGATGCATTATTGTTTTCCAAATCAATGATGATAAGTTAAAATGTGGTAGTTAGGCCCATCTCAGATAAGTTAATTGATTGTGAATTGGATTGACCTGCAGATTCCAGAGTGTGGCTAGCATTGTTCTTCTCAACACTGGTTCAAGTGATGAATTTGTTGGAATTGCTGCTCCTTTTTTTAGCAAGAATTCTTCCAGTTTGTATTGTGACAAATTTTAAATTATTAGGCATTTGTTTTAATTTGGTACAATTGATCAAAAGATTATTGAGTGTCATATGAATATATTTTTTTAAAAATTTAATGAATTTTCATTACAGTCATTGTAATTTGTTTTGTTGTCTTGTGTTTGGAACTTAGAGTTCATTCTGTTGGAAACGTTCTTTTATAGTTGGCTTTTATGTTTTATGTTTATGTTTTGTGGATATGATAGAACTAAATATGTAGAAACTTATATTTGAAGCTAGCTAGAATTGGTGAGTCAAGAATTGTATTAATTGACAGGGCTATCATATGTGAAAAAAGACTCGAAATAACATTAGGTGCGCGCTGGTGCACAGTTGTTATTTTTAATTACACTTTTTTTATCACACTTTTTCAGTTTTTATCACGCACAAAAATTGTGGTCGATAATACGAAATCGACTTAACAATCACACTAATTTCATTTTTAATCACGCTTTTGGTTATTTTTAATCACGCTTTTTTTATTTTTAATCACACTTTTCAGTTTTTTATCACGCACAAAGTGTGGTCGATAATGCAAAATCGAGATTTTAAAATTTTAACAATCACACTAATTCTATTTTTAATCACGTTTTTTTATGTTTTTAATCACCTGCAAAAAGCATGATGAAAAATCTCAACTTTAGATCACATCCCCATAAACCACACTTGAAAAAGCGTGATTATAATCTTATAATCACACGTATAAAGCATGATGTTTCAACTATTTTCTAGTAGTGGAGTATAACATGTTGTAATGCGTATATAGTTCTTATGGATGCATGTATGTTTTAATGCTTTCGAGAGAACCTTGGGTTAGTTTTTGTTTTCCATAGTTTTTTACTGCGTTTTTCAATGCTGGGTGCAATGCTTTACAAATGGGGTTTTTAAATAGTTTATGCTTCATTTAAACTCTTGTACTCGAGAAAAATTTTAGAACGGCTTCCACATCTTTTTGAATGGATTTTCTTTACCCAAAAGGTCAATTTTTTTTTTTTTTAAAAAAAAGATTGGACTTGTGGGATCATAACCGTAGTCTCTTGGCTACTCTTTCAAATTGGATAAACCTTCGGTAGTATGTTTTACAAAGGTTTTAGCTTTGTTTTGGCTTTTTGGTTTTAAATCCCTTTTTGTGTTGAGACGGTTTGATGATGTTCGGTGGCTTTTCGCGTGACCCAGAGTTTGTGGCGTAAAAACTCGGTATCAGAGCTTTAGGTTCGAATACCTATGAGCTGTGGGACGAGGGTGCGTTACCTTGTGAGGTAAGATGTGTGTGTGCTTGGTTACATGTATTTATGTTTTAGCATGAACATGTTAGTTTGATGTGTATATGTGAGTATAGAAGTTGGACCTTATGATTGATTAGTCTTGCTTTTGGGCGTTTAGATTAACAAACTTGGGAGCCAAGTTAGAAACGCATTTAGTTGACGTGATTTCTAGCGAGGAATCTAAGTTAGTTGTCCAAAGTGACGCGTCATTCTTATCGGTTCTCCTCGGTATCAGTGTTGTGTCTGCATAATCGTTGTGGTTACGTGTTAACATGATTATGTGATATGTGTTAGGAATAACATGATAGATCGACCTTAGGTTGTCGTGTTTCATGTTTTCTTTATATAACCTGTACACCATTCGAGACGACGAGACCTTGGTTTAGGTCTTGGATGTGCAACTTAGTTGCTATCAGTTGCAGAGGTTTGGTTATGGGTTAAGCGCTAATCGCTTGGTGTATTGTGGAACTCATCGGTGAGTTGGGTTTAACCATGTGGGTTTGACCTCGGTTGGTGAACTCTTGAGTGTCTTTATAAGCAGTGACGCCTCTGAGAGTATGCTATTGGAGGTTAGAGTTGTGATAAGAATAAGCCTTGTGAGTAGGGGTGATGGGGTGTTGGAGACCCTGAGAATCAGTCGTTATGACTAGATTTGTGGATAGATCTGTGGATCGTGCTAATCCCTTTCGGGTAAGGTTGATGTATGTGGTTTTGGCCGTGTGATGGGTTAGGAACGTCTTGAGCCATGCTATGTCATGAGCCGTGTACTCAGGATGGAGTATAGACAAGAGCATAGTGGATGGGAGCGTGATAATCCTTGGCCGTATGTGTGTTGAGATAGCAAAACGTGTGGTTTTGGAGATATTCCCTTGTAGTCAGGATGTCGATGGTGGTCAGCAGGGTGTTGATGGTAGCCACGTTAGCATCCGAGGATGTTGTTGGTAGTCTGGGTAGTCTGATAACCTTGGACATGGTATACCTTCTTGAGGTCTGAGAATTGAGTCCCAAGTGAGTGAGCTCAAGATTATGGAGACGAGTATGAGTTGTAGATATGCTGGGAAGAGCATGGACCACAACGGTGTTGGAATGAGTAAGGGTTCAGGTTACGACTCTAACACGCAACGAGTAGCAGTTCCATGGGATCCGTATGAGAACGTAGGTTTATGGTTTGACCGTTATCCTAGCGATAAGGAGATAGTGTTTGAGAACCATGCGGAGTGCGTGTGGTTAGCTTGTGCTGAGACAGCATATCCTGAGTGTGATGTGTCTGGAGGTTGTTTGTGTTCAACCTTGGGTTCAGAGATGGGCATGTTGTTTGCCCATGGGAACGAAGTGCGGAGCAATAAGGTTCAGTACTATACCGTGTGATTTTGATAGCTTGAGACAATATGTGAGAAATCATGGGTTACGATGCATGTGATCGATGTGTGCTTTGAGAGCGAAAGTACGAAAGGTGTCTGCATGGTTAAGGGAGTTCTTGGTAACTCCGGATGAAGGATCTTAGGATTGGGTTTCCTTTGTTTGATACCGTGCGCTTTCTATGTGCGTTGCGTGGGCAATGGGCTCGAGGCCGTGAAGTGGTTATAATTTTCCTAGCAGGAGTTAGGTGAGTAAGCGCAACCTTGTGGAGTGAGATTTTGGCGCGATGGAATGTTGACATGTATTTTCGTGCACGGTTAGTGATGAGCTTGTAACCCCATGGGATGTGTTGTACAAGGTGTGCATATTGATGATATTCATATGTGTGCGAATGACGCCGAAGAGCGATTATCGACTGTGGTAGGTGTAATGACGTGCTGTTGCACGAGCAACATGGTTGGGTTTGTATAAGTTTTGGATACCTATGAGATGTTCTGTCTGCATGATGTGTTTGGTTAAGTGACTCGTTTGGATCAGGTGACTTGTGGCTGTGATGCCAAATTGATGTTTGGTTAGGTGGAGCCTTATCTGGGACATATCACCCAATGTTTCTCCGGAGTGAGATGATGGTTGTGATGAGATGTGTTCTTTGGTATTCCCGATGAGTAAGTGAGCTTCTCTCTGGAGTCGGGTGTTTGTGTTGTGGCTCGTGGATGGGCGTTGTGTCGGCTTCGTGATGGCATTGATAGCATCAGCAGGGCGATGATGTGGTATCAAAGTCAGTGGACGTTTGGTGAGCGTCAGAACTTGAGTAAAGTTCATGCGTGCAGTATGTAGCTTCAAGTGACCGATGTCAGGGTTCGACATCACGTGTTTGGACTCGCAGAGATAGTCCTTGATGTGCATTGTAAGGTGTGATTGAGCCAGTTTGTGGTAGTGTAGAAACAAATGGGTGGTGGTCTCTATGTTTGGGCGTAGAGAGTATTTAGAATCGAGTACCATGGTGGATTGGCTTTGTATGATGCGTTTATCGTTGGACAGTTTGTGTTCGACGAGAGTTATGTTTCGAGGTTTGACAGTGTGAGTTGGATCTTGATCCGGTGTTTATGGATGTCTCATAGATGACAGTTGTGTCAATGGGACTTGCACGTGTGGGCAGTTTGTGTGGAAATCGAATCTTCAAGTCGTGTTTACCTCGTGTGATGGCGGGTTGGAAATTTCAGCTACTAGAGCATTTATGCTGTTGTACAGTGTTACTGGGTTTGCATATGAGATTGTTGATGGTTGTGGCACAGTGATTGGTTTGAGTTTCAGTGTTAAATTTTGGGGACGAAATTCCTTTAAGAGGGGGAGAGTTGTGAGGCCCTGACCCATGTTATTTTGAGAATGTTTAAGTGTTAATGGAATTCGAGTTATCTCATAATCTTAATGATGTTTCTGGTATATCTTTTACGCTTGTTCGGGTTCGAAAGAGGCTTGTTTGGCTTGGTTTAAAGCTGAAAAACTAGTTTGACGAAGAAAAACACACTGCCCAGCAGTTCAGTCGACTAGAGGGCTTGGCCCAGTCGACTGGACGGAGAATTTTGAGTTCGGTTGACTGGACATAGGGGTTCGGTCGACTGGACAGTGGAGAATTTTCGTGTTTATAAATATCAGGGGCCTGAGATATTTTGGAAATTTATTATTTTTAAGCTAAGTTTCGGTTCTCTCAGCCTTCTTTCTAGATTTTGATGGGCCTGGGGCTCGATTTTCAGCAAACTGGCAGCAGATCCTTGATGTTGGTGCTGGGGGCTTCGCATTCATCCGGACAGAACTCAAAATGTGTTTTCACCGAGGTAGGATTCTAGACCCTACTACTGTATAAGAGTGATATATGTGATTATCAATGTTTTTACCAGGTAGAAAATACATCAAATGTGATTTTAATTTGTAAACCTTGGTTTTGGGTAAAAAGTGGATTTTTACGCATTTTCTTGGTTGTATACATGTTTTGGATGCGTGGTATCCGTAGTTTTCAAAAGGAGGTTTAAAAACGAGCTATTTTGTGAAAATGGTGAAAAAACGTATTTTTAGAAGTTTGGAGCTAAACCGCGGGGTTGAGTCTCATCCTTTAAACGTTTTGTTAGAAATGGTTTTAGGTCTCTATGTCGATGGATTGGATCTCTTTTATACATGTGTTGTATAAACTGTTTTACGAGTTTTCGTAGTTGAGTTACGGTGGATTTTTAAATGCTCTCCATAGATGTACCGTGACAGTGTGTGATTTTGAGTTGGGCTTCTATTGCTCCTTGGTGGAAGTCCAAAAATGTGCGCAGAGTGGGTTCGCTACGGTCCCTCGGGTTAATCCCCGTAAACGTGATTTGGTTATACTTCGTCTATCGGTCGTGGAAATCCATAAAGAAATCTGGTGCCCCGTGAGTGGCTTTATTGTTGTAGTTCTGTATAGAACTTGTCATTACCTAATAGACCTTAAGTGGTTTAGGATTAGGGTAATGGGCATGAGTCTATAGTTGTTACCTTTGTCTGTGTGGCAGAGTCGGTACATAGGACTATATTTTATCTTTCTCCTCGGCTGAGTAGCTTGAGTAGAGCTTACTGTATATTTACAGCTTTTCCTTAACTGTGGTATGATATCTCTTAGGATGATATGCATAGTTTAACGGATGAAAAATGTGGAGTTTTGTGTAATAAAACCTTTTTGAGATTTATGATAGGATTTCATTTATATCTTTTTCCTCGGTTGTGTGTTCTGGGTGAGAAAATAACATTTTGATCCTAGTTGTATGATCCGGGTGAACAAAATCATGTTTTTAATTATTGTTTTTCCTTAACTGTGGCATGATATCTATGAGGATGATATGCATGGTTTTAAGGTGGGAAATGAGGGGTTTTATGAAAGAAAACCTTTTTTAGGCTCGTGTTGGCCTGACGGAAAACTTGTGGTTTTGAAAGAAAAAACTTTTTAACTCCTGTGGTTGAGTTTGTATGCTTATGATTGCATAGCCTGCTGTACAGTTTTATAATCTGTTTCTATTGGGTATCGGCGCACGGTGTAGAATTTTGTTGTAAAAACTTTTTTAGGTAGGCGTGGTCCTGTGGGTAACCTTGAGGTGCCCGGAGGTGGCTGTTGACAAGACCCCGTTGTTTGGTCTTTGTTAGGTAGTTTATACATTTCTGTATATGTTTAATGTTTGAGTATAACATATTGTAATGCGTATATAGTTCTTATGGATGTATGCATGTTTTAATACTTTCGAGAGAATCTTTGGTTGGTTATTGTTTTCCGTAGTTTCTTACTACGTTTTTCAATGCTAGGTGCAATGCTTTACAAATGGAATTTCCAAATAGTTTATGCTACATTTAAACTCTTGTACTCGAGAAAAATTTTAGAACGGCTTCCACATCTTTTTGAAATGATTTTCTTTACCCTAAAGGTCAATTTTCTTTTTTAAAAAAAAGGGTTTTGTTTGTGGGACCGTAACCATAGTCTCTTGGCTACTCTTTCAAATTGGATAAATCATCGGTAGTACGTTTTACAAATGTTTTAGCTTTGTTTTAGCTTTCTGGTTTCAAATCCCTTTTTGTGTTGGGACAGTTTGATGATGTTCGATGGCTTTTCGCGTGACCCAGAGTTTGGGGCATGACAAGTTTCTTTTCCTTTTTTTTAATTACTAGCTTTAATTTTCTTACATTTTCTTTTTTTTTCTAGTCTTATTATTATTAGCTTTATTTTCCTTTTCTTTTGATCCTTTTTTTTTCTATTTAATGTCAACATTATTTTCTTCCATATTATTAAACCCAAAAAATCACAAAAGTCTTTTAAGTTAAATTTCATCTTTAAATGTTAGTATAAATTTTCTTTTATTATAGTAATTTTCTTTTATTTTATTTTATTTTATTTTTATTTTTTTCTCTTTTAAAGTATAAAATGTAAATAGTTAGGTTTTCTTTTTCAATAGCTTAATAATATTTTCTAACCTTTTTATTTTAGCATAATTTTTCTTTTGTAAAGTTTTTCTTTTCCTTTAAATCTTTAAACCCTCTTTTGTTATAGGACCCTTTTTTTAAATTTTCTTATTAAGTAAGCTTTCTTTCAATGTAGAATTTTCTCTTTTATACATCTTTTATTTTACATTTAGCATTTTTTTTTCATGTTAATGCCAATCTAGTTTATTTTGAACAAGCATATTTTTGTTACTTTCTTTAAAACATTTTGTGTCTAAAGTAGTTAGGCTTATTTTACAACAATTCATAATTAGGTAGTTTTGACAACTTCTAGCATATTTTTATTGTTTTATGCATACCATAATAGTTTAGTTTATTTTGATAAAATTGCATGCCGGTGTACTCTATATATCCTTTAGTTAGAAATTGTATACCATAGGACTTAGAATTTTATCCATTTATTTGTTTTGATTTGGAGTGCTATGTACATATGTTATGTATTTTCTATATTTGATTTTGGATGTTCTTTTTTTACCTCCATTTTCTTTATTTACATGCATTTGAGAAATCATAATAAAGAACCAATGATGATTAGTAGAGACCAACCTTATGGTTGGGCAAACGGGGTGCCTAACACATTCTCTGATTCGTACCTGAACCCCTGAACCCTCTTTCTCTGGTTAAACGTTTTAAAAATCAGTAGCCATTTTTGTTTTACTTAGTTTTCTCAAAAACTAAGTAACGACTCTATTTTCAACAAAAAAGAGATTTTCAAAATTTGGTTTTCAAGGTATTAAAAATGATTTTCAAATATGTTTGAATTTTCTTATTTTTTTAAACATTTTCAAAACCCTAAAAATCCCGACGCCATAGTATTTTCTAACGAATCTGCTGGGGACTGGTTTACAAAATCAAATAAGAGGGCTAGACTTGAAAATATCATTAGTTCTTAATATGTATTTCTCATTTGTATTTTCGCATGCATGTGCATTGTTCTTCAAACCCCCTCTGCCTGGTTGACCTAATGCCCCGATCGTTTATCCGTTTCGGGGATTGTTGAAAAGACGGGCAAGCCTTACTGACTATACGCTTTCATAGGTGCATTAAAAGAGTTTGGGCATACTATTTGACCATGTCCTGCACCACTCCAGGCATGGGAGGTGTATACCCGACTTTATTCAGAAGGTACCCTGTTCAATTGACAAAAACTAGCCTTTTGCATATAGTGAACTTAGAACGTCCCATTAGGTGATGCTAACCCTAGTAGGATTATATGTTTTCTTCATCGTATGTTTTGTTTGCATATTGTTAGGATTTGTTTTGTTCGGGTCTAAGCTAGTTTCTTTTTCGGGTTCGGCCCGAATTTTCCGTTATCCTTTGATTGGTTTAGCTTTTTCGCCTTCGGATTCTTACCCGGGCTTTTCTTTCACCATGTTTGGTTTCCCTGTCATAGTTTTCTTCTCAGGGTCATGCCCGTACTCTGTTTTGAAACCTCTAGGGTAGTTTCTTTCTCTTTCAGGTTCTTCCCGGGTTGTTAGTTCCATAACCCCGCCTTTGTTTAGACTCGTTTCCTTCATATCCTTGTTGTACCCACGTGAGCTAGTTTCTTACCGTTATGCTGTCTGTTTTTTCTTAGATTTTCAAGGTCAAACCGGTCCTCTCAGCCTAGCTCTCTTTTCTTGCAGGAGTACTGCCCATTTCTTCACCCGAGTTTAGTCAAGCTTGTTCAGTTGTTATGATGCCAGTATAAGCCCGACAGGGGCATTGTTATAGCCTCCATGATTATCTGCTTATGATTTGTTGTTTCGGGTATCTGGGATATTTGCTACCTATCGTCAGAATTCTCATTCGGGAAGTGTTTGATACTGGTTATTCTATTTTTGGGATCTAGGTTTTCTTCGGGTCTAGATTATTGAGCCGAAAAGAGCAAAGTCGACACGTGTCTGGGCAAGATCAGTGACAGACAAACTCTATAGGGTATCTAAACAGCCAACTGAGCCAGCTAAAATGACAGAGAATGAGGTGAACTTGACAGCTCTAATGAGAGCCATTACTGAGATACAAAGAGCTGTGGAGCAGCAGACCCAAGCTCAAAATCAGTGTCAGGTGCAGATCCGGGCAATTTAGGCCCGTATGCCCATTGTGAATGGATAACCGAATGACACAAATGAGAACGTCGAAGACTTTTTGGATGACAATCAGGTCCTCGATGGACCGCAAGTTGTTCCACCACCACCACGGAACCCTCGGCAGGTGATAGTTGAGAAAGAAAACACTGCTCAGTCCAGAGAATCTGCATTGGTTGAGAAAATTGACCGGATGGAGAAGGTTCTAAGAAAGGCCAAGGGGATTGAAGAATACATGCTAGATGTGGGAGGACTATGTTTATTCCCAGACGCTAAGCTACCAGAAAAGTTTAAAATGCCAGATATGGAGAAGTTCGATGGAATCGGAGATCCCAGAATTCATCTTCAAATGTATGTTGGTATCCTATCGCCAATGAAAATTGATGACCAGTTAAAGGCTCAGTTCTTTCACCGATCTCTTTCTGGGGCAACCCAAAAATGGTTCCTCTCCCTCGATGTAGCAAAGACCAGAACTTGAAAGGACATAACTACGGCATTTATTAGTCAGTACAGCTACAATGTCCAACTAGATGTCACCACCATAGAGCTCGAAACAACTCGACAAGAGAGCCGAGAGTCTTTTGTTGATTTCCCGACCCGATGGAGAGGTAAAGCCGCTAAAATGACAAACCAGCCCACTGAGAAAGAACAAGTGAGGATCGTGGTTAAGAATCAGTAGTCTCCACTGAAGCGGTATCTTATCACTCAGTCGCTTTCTACCTTTGAACAGTTATTTGACGCTGGAGTACAGATTGAAGACGCCATTCAGTTTGGGGATATCGGGAAAGTCGAACCGAGCCAGAAGCCCAGGAGGACCTTCCCCACAAATAACCAAAACCAATCTACTGCCACCAACCTCGTGTCTCGTTCGAATGAGGTAAACCTGCTGAACCCATCCTCTTCCGCCCAGCAATCTAACAATACCCAACAGTCAGACAATGGCCAACAACAACAAAGGCCGAGGAGAGCCTTCACTCCCTTCAACATTTCTTTATCCACCGCCCTGAGTCGACTCGTCGAGAAATGGCTTATCAAGCCATTGGACCCCATGCCTGTACTCGATCCCCTACCGCCAAGATTTAATGCTTCTCCATACTGCGCCTTCCACCAAGGTCACGGGCATTTACTGATAAATGTATGAGGCTGCGTCATGAGATCCAGAATCTCATTTACAACAAAGTGATCCCTCCTCCATCTGCTACTCCAAAGCCGAACGTCACAACTAATCCCCTACCAAACCATGCTAAGTAGTCAGGGGTAAACTGCATAGTTTGGGGCAATCAGAAAATTCGAGCCGATATATATGTTCAGCGTATCTGTCGCACCCTCAGGTTTCCACAACTGAGGATCAGACAACATGTTCGTTTATCATGATTAGAAGTAATCGAGACCGAATGGAGGAATGGAATGATGGTGCTTGGGAGTGGTATCAGATAGCATTCCCAACTATCCCACAGGAAGAAGAAAAGCACAACGAAGAAGATGATTGGCATTTGGATTACCCAACCCTACCATATGGGTTTGGCCACATGCTCGACAGCATTACCCTTTCCTAACTTTTTGAAGAAGAGGTATATGTGGATGAAATGGAATCCTATTGGCAGGTAAGGGTTGTGCTAAAATCAGACGGGGCCAAGTGGATCGACTTCTGGACCGCTCGGGAACAGCATGTGGACTTTATCGAAGAGAACATATGGGAAGAAATTGATAATACATGGGCCATTGAGGATGATGAAGAAAGAAGAGGAAGAGCAATGGTTGGTGGGCTAGATGATTTATGGGCATTTGAAAGCCCTTTGCTCGTGAACGAGGTACGGCAGACCAGCGACCCAATAACGGGATTATGGGATCCCAATGAGAAAATAGAACATCTGACCAGAAGTGGGCGGCATTTCAAGCCAGCTCAGTTGGAAAAATGGCAACCAAGTGAAAAAGAGAAGGAAAAAGAACATGAAGAACAGGATGATGCAGTACTGAGGAAGTTAAAGAAGACACAAGCTAATATCAGCATTTGGGGGTTACTTATGGCCTCGCATAAACACAGACAAGCTGTGCTAAAGGTTCTAAATAAAGCCAGTGTTCCAATAGAGGCCACCCCGGAGCAACTAGTTGGACTTATTCTACCGGTGGTAAAGCCGAATGTCATTTTTTTTCCGATAAAGATTTGCCAGCAGAGGGTAGATATCACAACAAACCACTGCATATTTGTGGAGACCCGATCTGTTTTATTTATTAATAATTAATTTTATTAACATAATTTAATCCGTGGAGATGATTGATGATGATTAATATTACATGTAATATGGGTTTAGTATGTGTTAAGACCTTGGGACAATAATGTGTGATTAATTCTATTATGATAAAAAAAATATATATATATATATACTAAATAAATAAATGATAATTTGATTGTGGAGCCTCCTAGAGTGTTCTTAAAAAAAGGGGGAGGGGAAGAATAAAGCAAAGAGAGACCCGAAGATCCTCCTGGTTCGGCACCTTTTTGCGCTCTCCCACCCTGACACTCTCTCCTCGTTCTTCTTCCTTTTTGCTTTCATGAGAGATGAGTCTCAAGCTTGGAGAAGGAAAGGAAGCAACGAAAAACAAAACAAAATAGCTCCAAATGCCCCCTTCCCGTCGCCGACGACTGTCTTCTTCCTCTTCAGTTTTTCTGCTTCTTCATTCCATGGATGGATCTAAAGCCTCAAATCCCACTTCTCCTTAGAAAGTAATCAAGTTTCCCATAAAATTAGAGGTCACCGAGTGAGAATCAAACGTTACTCAAACTGAACATCGCGTGAAACCACCTTGAAGGAGAAATTGAAGCTGGCCAAAAAAACCTATGGTTCCGAAAATTGGGGATTTTGCTTCAACAAGATAGGATCTTGACTAATATATGATATTTTGCTTAGATATGTGTCGGATTGAAAGATAGATCCATGAAACTCAAAATTTTATTCATTCGGTGAAAACCCTAGTCTAAATCTTGGTGTAGCTGGTCTAGAATCATGATAATGTGATGATAAACTGAAATT
>JAULJZ010090725.1:0-12282 GCA_032270985.1 Heliamphora pulchella
ATTTAAAACCATTTATTCTTAGAAAATGAATTATGAAAATCATCAAAATCAAATTAAAAAGCCCTTGGGCTAACATATTTAGTTCTCGTTTGGCAACCAGTTTAAATTTATCTTTTTGTCTTTTTTGCTTAACAATTCAAAAAGCTAAAAAATTTTGTTTTTCAACTCAAAGTCTTTTAGCCATTTTTGTTTTTTATATAATTTTTATATATTTTTTTAAACTATCATAACTTTTATTATATACATTTAATTTTTATAAAAAATATATTTTTAAAATCTACTGGTCAAAATCTATCAAACAAAATCTATATTTAATATAAAATTATCTAAAAATAAATTTTAAAATTTTATAACAATTTTAAGTAAAATTTTTTACTTTTTGACTCAAAACTCTTTTAAACCTTTAGTTTAAAAGCCATACATATCCCAACCAAACAAATATTTTGATTTTTTTAGCTTAAAGTGATTTATAGCCAAAAACCAGCTTAAAACCAGATGCCAAATGAATTCTTATTCAAATTTTCAATACCCTTCTATATTGATCGATCTTTATATAATTTAGAGAGTCATTCAAATCTGATTAATTAACTAGATTTAACTAACCAAAAAAATTAGTCAAAAAAAAGAACCCTTTACAGAAATTGTTAAAAGTTTTAAACACGATAAGGACTAGGCCTCGTTTGGAATAATTGCTTATTTGCTCATTTTAGATAGCTTACTTTCGTTTTTAGTAAAATTTTTAAATTATTTTGCAAAAATATTTTATTTTTCAACTTCTCTCATCGAGTCTAGCCGAAAAAATAAATTTATTTTATAAAATTATAAAAAAAGTTTTAAAAAGATAAATATAAGCCAATAAGCCAAATTTTATGTTACTTATTTTCGTATTTAGTAAAAGTTTTTTATCTTTCGATAATTTATTTTATTTTTTCGATTCATCTTATGAAGACGATTCGAAAAAGTAAAAAAAATTAGTCACAAAAGATGAAAAAATTTCAAAAATGACGAAAATAAGTAAAACTTATGAAAAATAGCCCAAACTGGGCCTTAGTAACTAGCTTAAAAGCTAATTTTATGTTTGGTTTAGCTGTTTTTTTAGAGGCTTATTGCTTAAAAGTCTCTTAAAAGGCTCACTATTTTAATTTTTCACTGTAATTAATTGGCATTTTCAAATCTTTTCTTAATTGGCATTTTCAAATCTTTTCAGATCTACTTTTTTACCAAAAAGTCAAAGAACCAAAAAGCTTACAAAAAAAGCTTGACCAAACACAAGACTTTTGTTACCAAAAAGCTAAATTGGGTTTAAAGCAGCTTGTTTGGAATAACTCTTAAACTAGTTTTTATTTAAATTGTTTGGTTGGGTTAAAAAATTTTTTTTTTCAAATTAGATAGTTTTATCATTCTATATATTCGATTATAATAATTATATATAGTTAATATTAGTAGTAAATAAGTTATTAAGTAAAGCTAATATTGTCTTTTATAATTTAGTGGGAGTTTGAATTAGGTATTCTAAAAATTAGTATTTTAATTCAATTTTTTAGTTTTTTAAATTTGTTTGCTTTTTTGCCAAATAGACTATATTAATTGTTTTTTCTTTTTTTGCATTTTTAACCAAAAAAAACTAAAAAAGCTTGAGATGTCAACAAGACGCTAACGAAACCATATTTATATCTTTAAAAATCTGACTTTTTATTTTTAAAATGAACTTTTATCATAGTGTTTGACATTTCTAAAAAAATTATTATGATATTTTCATTTTTTTTAAAAGAAAAAAAAGCATATATACATTTTAAGCACTCTAACTTTTTTTTGAGTGAAATGTTTATAATACTCTCAATTAAGAAATCAACTTTATTTTTAAAAATAAAGAATTATGTCGGTATCCCAAACACCGCAGTTCAAAAGTAAAAAATAAGAACATATTAGATATTTTAATAAAAAAATTAAAAATCTATTTCAAAATAAATTATTCTAAATAATCTAATTTTGTTTTCTTTTTTTCCTTAAATTAAATCTTTTAAAAACTTAAATAACTAACACAGAGCTTACTGCAGGTGCTCTAATGAGCAGGAAATTAAGCACCTTGAGCACATTGGAGATTCGGGCACATGTAGCCAACTAATGTGGTATGATAAAAGGCCAAATTATTAGGTAGTTTTGAAGTAACTTGGTATTTTTGATAAATAAATTATTATAATTTATATGTTATGGTTTCGTTTGGTTGAAGGGTTATTTTTATGTGATAATTAGTATATTCGAATTATTAGTATCTAGAGTATTAGTGCTTGAATTATTAGTGTAGTATTTTTTGTACCGAATGATATTTAGTTGAAAATATGATAACTTACGAATAAATAATACGTTATTTGGTTTGATATGATTTTAGTGAGAATAAATTTTTTTATGTACAAATATAATTAAATTAATTTCGAGATTAACCAACTCACCCATTCCATGAGTTTGAATAATCTCTCATAAAGAGTATTAAGTTAGTTGGGAATTTTTAACCCATTTCAAATAACTGCTAAACACATTTACATAGGACTATTAATGAAATGGTTTATTCTTAAATCCTAATTCTACAACCAAACGAGATCTATGAATTACATTTTATTTTTTAATCACTTAATAAATATAAATTATTATATTTTTATTACAAAATTTATCACTATCATATTAAATAAGATTAACGCATCAACTTGCTACATAGTAGAATCAACTTGCTACATAGTAGAAGAGGGGTGGCGCACTAAAGATTTCAGAAAATGGCCTTTACTCAGAGTGTACGATTTTGATGAGAAATTAATCATTACTGGATTGCAATTGGAGTCGCACAGTGGCCACTAGAGAACTTTTTGCTGGGGATAAAGACAACGCTCGGGATTTTCTATGCATTTATTTCTTATGACTCCTTCAAGTGGTGATATTAGGGGTATGTGAAGAATGGCATCGGTTTCAATTCATCAAGTCAAATATAATTTTAGTTTATGTGAGTGGATTAGTTGAATTAGCAACATAGTTTTAAATAGTAATTTTAGGACACATAATAGTAACAATTGTGATGTAACAATATTAAAACTATCAAATGATATGTATTGAGTATTGAACGTCACATATGAAGTTTTTTTAAAATCATTAGTATTAATTTAAAACTCTATTGTAACCTACGTAGGTTTTATGCCTAGCCAGTAAAGATGACGAACACTTATTAGGATTTAAGGCACAAATTTCCAAAAAAAGATCTGGTTGGGCAATAAAAAAATTCACATAAACTACAATCCACACAAAGCAAATAAAGACAAAAAATAACCACAAGAAGAACACAAGATATATGTGGTTCGACTGACTGCCTACCTCTATGGGAGAACAAGAAAGAATAATCAACTATTATTAATAAAGATTATAAAAACTAACTTTACGCTCTCTAATATCTAAATTTGAGTCTCATTTTGTGTATGTGAGCCTCTCGTTACACTCTCTGGCCTCAACCTGAGTCTCTCTGGTGTATCTTCATATTGTGCCTCATTATCTATGTGTCTTGGGTTTTTAATGGTTAAACCCCATTTATATAAGTTTCAAATGAATTCCAATTAAAATCCAATTCAATAAACTGGTTGTCAAAAAAGATCACCAACGTGATTCTCATGAGATTCCCATGTGATTTAGAAAACCCAATATCATTTAGTTTTCTTATCATTCAATACGACTAATTGATTAAAGACTTTCAAATTTGATACCCACAAACTAGAATTAGATTCGAGTCAATCCTAACAATCTCCACATTTGCATGAATTTTTAAACAATCTTGAAGATCTGCTGGCAGCCTCGTTCTGCACCACTGTCATAGGTATAAATGCTCCACCATCTCTGACCATCAATCTAAATGAACTTAGACTTCATCTCGACTGCTGCTCTCTTGTCTAATATACTACTCTTGTCCATCTGATCAAGCCGTATATACTAGAGATCTGAGCTGTCGCTGTTGGATTTTGCCTGTGTGGTAATAGTGACTCCACCGACCACCACGTCCTCTACAAGTTTGAAGAAATCTCTAACATGATGTTTTACATCTTATTGCGATTGAGTGATTAAGCCAATAATCAAAAGTTCTGATACCACTTTTTGAGAAATTTAGAATCAAATCCCCAAAAATAAAATCAACAAATTTTGGATAACCAAATAAAAATTCACGTAGATTTCAATCCACAAAAGCAAACACAAAGAACCAAGAACAATCAAGAACACAAGATATTACGTGGTTTGGCTGACTGCTTACCTCCATAAGAAATAATTCACTATTCTCGTTAACACGGATTACAAGTCTCACTTTCTACCTCACAATGATTATGGCCTCAAACTAAGCCTTTTACCATCTCTCTACACTCTCTGATATCAAAACTGAGCCTCACACTAGTGTTTTAGACATTTTTCACATTCTACTACTTCTATGAAACATAAATCCATTATATAAGGAGCCCCTTAGGTTAAAACAATCCCAGTCACCGCAACAAAATTTCTGTTCATCTACAGACTGCTCGAGCGGACCTCTGACCGCTCTAGTGGTCAATGACCCTAAAGCAAACTTCGAAAAGCTAAAACATTTGAGTCCAAAACCCAACACATTACCATGACTAGAGTACTCTGAATATTAAGGATAATAAGGACATTCCATGCCTATATACAGTGGTGGTTGTCTAAGGTGGATATAGTACATATATGGTGGTGGCTGCTAATGTTGAGTCCCTTCATGAGATTGATCATATCCAAGTTGTTCGAATTGATTTCTAGGTTCCTAATATTACAAGAACATCTACTTAATCCATCTACATCAGATAAAGAAATAGAGTGTCGTAGTTGTTGTTATTTGTCATTATCAACATAAAACTGAGCGATACTCCATCCACTACCATGTGTAGAAGTTCCTGTCCCATGTTGCCAACCACCAAGAGTATTCCTATGACTAGGATTGCCATCACTATCACTGTCACTACCATCATTGAGTAGATTTAGACCTCGCCCACACTTAAATCATTTTTAGATAAACTCGCTCTTTGTTGCTCTTGCTCATTGTGGCGCTAAGATTTACGATTTGGTTCAAAAATAGAAAATTCAAGAGTTATTTTGAAAACTTTTAACACCTTGAAAATCAAATAATTTTGAAAAAACCCTTTTCGTTGAAAAAATTGAGTCGCAACTTGATTTTTGAGAAAAATCAAAAGAAACAAAAATGGGTCACTGATCTTTAAAACGTTTAACCAGAAAAAATAAGAATTCGGGGGCTAAGATACGATTCAGGGAATGTGTTAGGTACCCCGTTCGCCCAACCGTGAGGTTGGCCTCTACTAATTATCATTGGTTCTTTTAATTAGATTTTTCAAATGCATGCAAATACAGAAAATTGGGACAAAGAAAGAATATCCAAAGTCAAATAAAAAAATACATAGGATAGGTATATAGAACACCAAATAAAGCGACTAATTATAAGAAAGGGACCTTAAATCCTAAACATGCAAAGTCTAGCTAAGAATACATGGTAAAAGCCGCATGCGATAAACAAAAGATGAAACTAATTAAACTAATATGCCCTAATCATGTTAAAACAATACCTTGTAAGCATATCACAATTTTAAACAAATGTAAGACAATCCTAATAGTTTATGAACATGATAGAAATACACTACAAATTACATTTTAATAATCAACAAAATACTGTAAAAGGCAAAAATAGACTATTGGAACAGAATTGAGCCACTGAAAATAAACAAAGATGGCGACCGTAACATACAGATGTTACGGTCGCAAGAAAAGGAGCCAAAAAGGTTTCGGTCGTGAGGAACATAATCACACCCGCAAATATATCAGTGCATTTTGATCACGATCGCAATAATAGGATATTGCGATCGTAAGGTATGTGAGCACTTTTCTTATGGACAGTGTATTGAAGTGCTAGTGTACAGTGCAAGCAGAGCATAACTAAGACTATTTTTATTAAACTGTAATAATAGTTAACCAAATTTTCTACAACTAAAAATGCTTTCAAATTTGACGAATCATGATAATTAAACCTAGTGATATCAAATCTAAAGAATAAACATGTTCATTATCCTATTGTAGACACCCCAATTTGACTAAGTCAAATCTTTTATTCATATTTAAAAGTTAATCTTTTTCGTTTTGAATAAGTGGAGAAATCCAAGTGATACATTTATCAAGCTGTCATAACTGTTGAGAATGAAAAGTGATACATTTTCATTTAACTAATGTCTTAGTTTTATGAAGTGATAAATGTATCACTTATCGCATGGGACTTAAACTGTGAAAAAAAATTGTTACGAGATTAAAACTCTATTATCAGTTGATAATAGAACTTATACTAAAATTACTTTCAAAAAAATTATGAGACTCAACTTTTTTTTATATATATGGTTCTAAGTTGATGCATATTTAGACACTCCAATTTGGTCAAGCCGTATTTTAGGCTCTCCCGAGTGTTCCCCAATGATGAAAATATATGAAATTATGCTAAAAGATGACTCAAGCGATTGTGAAATTAAAAACTCGACTCAAAATCTAATAAAACACCTTATATTTCCATAAACATCACGGCTGTAACATTTGAACCTCACGGCCATTATGGTGTATCGATCCCACAATCGGCCAATACTTTTGCACCTGATGGTTGTGAAGGTTCTTCGATCCCACACACGGTCATTGCTTTCTATCCTCAGGGCCATAATGGTGCTTTGATCCCATAATCGGTCGTGACCTTCTAATGTCACGACAGTGATATTTGTTCATTATTCCTCACGACCGTAATACCCATTGTTCAAAGCTGCGCCCTTCTCATGGAACCTTTTATTTCAGACGTGTGGCAGCGTATTAGAGGACGTCGTCAGCGTCCGAATTTCTATAAATACCTACATTCATAGTCATTTTCAAGAGAGAGAAAAACCATTGCCTAAAAGCGTCGATACCCCATCAAATTCAATTCTCCACGCCTTGTCAATATACCCTTCGATACGCTGATTAGGCCCATCTTCTCAAGTCCCTGAAAGCCGTTCCGGTGGCCTAGCTCTCTTTCTCAACTCGAGTTAATCAAGTGCATTAGACTTAGAAATTTATAAATGATAGAATATATATAGTATTACCACTATTTTGTATTTTAGAATTCATTATATTTAAGTTATTGTTAACACCTCATTTTTTGCCTCACATTAAAAATGTTTTGAAACAATACCAAAAAAAATTATTGTTTTTTTCATAAATTGGATCACCATTTAAAAGAATCATTTTTAAAAGTTCAATCAAGACCATTAAAGGTGGCTCCTCTAAAGACCAGATATAACTACATCTAGATCACGTCCATCCAATGGTAGAAAATTGCTATATTAGGTTTGAGTCTCATGAGATTTGTAAGTTCCTTTCCCTCTCATAAATTCAAAAACAAAGATAATGTTCTCATAACTCAATTTTCTCAACACGGCATTCTCAAGAATCCCATAAGTTCGATTTGTGGGTTTAAGCATGATGTGAACAAAACGGAAATAACGGTTGCATGCGGATCATCGAAAAAGTTTAAGTAGCACTCTAATGAGATCAAAATCATATCAGTTTTTATACTGCATTTTTTTATCCTATTGGTTAAGAAAATCCTAAAATCCTTTGTCAGAGCACTGTTTAGGGGACAACCAAAATCTAACATGTATATTCCAGCCCAATATGGCCAACCGGCTTTGTACCCACTTCGGGTTACAAATATTACCTTCTCTCAGTGAATTCTGACACAATTTTGAGCAAGCGACGTGCCCTCTTTTGAAATTGTCTATCTCTCTCTTGACACGCCTTCAAACCAGTAGCAACAAGAAATTTAGAAACTAAAAAAATCAAAAACTTTCATAAACCAACATCAATTGTGATATCCTGGTATCCCACATCGGAAAGGGAGAGGGAGTTCCTGGATTATAAAGGAAAAATCTTGAATCCTTACATTCAATAAAGCATTTTTCTAGGTGGTAAAAATCCTAGTAGAACTCCACAGTTAAGCGTGCTTAAGTGGGAGCAATGCAAGAATGGGTGACCCCCTAGGAAGAACAAAACCCTGAGGGCTTTGCCCAAAGCGGACAATATCGTTGCCATGTGAAGGGTCGGGGTGTTACAGATGGTATCAAAGCCGACTCTCCTCACCTCCGAGTGTGGGCCCCTACCGTCTCGCGTGACATGTGGGCGGGCTACTGAGTGGGCAGGTCGATAAGGACTGGTAGGCTACCGGAGCTAGCAAGCTACTACACGGGGACGTGAAGCCCTAAGGGGGGTGGATTGTGATATCCTGGTATCCCACATCGAAAAGGGAGAGGAAGTTCCTAGGTTATAAAGGAAAAATTTTGGACCCTTACATTCAACGAGACCTTTTTTTAGGTGGTAGAAATCCTAGTAGAACTCCGCAGTTAAGCGTGCTTAAGCGAGAATAATGCAAGGATTGGTGACCCCCTAGAAAGAACAAAACCATGAGGGTTTTGCCCAAAGCGGACAATATCGTTGTCATGTGAAGGGTCGGGGTGTTACATCAATCCTAATCCAATCCCCTTTTTCTCCTTTAATCCTCCTTTAAGGAAAAAATCATGCTTAATCTAATTAGAAGTGGTTTTGCCCTTTTTAGAATAGGGATTTAGATATTCTTAAGCCAAACCTTTTCCCGTAGATAGATAGAATTTTATCTATTTATACCCAAAATTATGCTCATGGATACGCCAAAAATATTCAAACCCAAGTAGAGGTGCTACCCCAACGCCATCAATTCTTGAAAGATTTTTTATTGTGATTATTGGTTCACCTTATATGCTTTCTTAGGCCCAACATATTCAATAAAGGATACTAGTAAAATTATTGAACTACCTGAATCTAGACAAAAGTATTGTCCAATATTGCCTGGTGCTAACCAATGGATCGGTTATCAATTGAAGCAAATCTAATTTGTTAAGAGATCCAGTCTAATATAAGTCGTGAGTTTGTTTCTCGAGTCATTTTTGTTGAAAATTTTAGCTCAAATTCTTTTTGAGTTGGGATAGACTTCTAGTCTATTATGTTACTAAATTTTATCCACATCAATTAGATTTCTTGAAGAGTTTTGAAGACTCTAAATTTACGCGAGTTTAATTAGTATTGAACTCGACTAGCACAAATAGAATTAGATTAGATATTTTTCTCTCTCTCTTTCTCTCTCTCTCTCTCTTTTATAAATATGAATGTAATCTCAGATTATTGTATGTGCAAGTTGCACTACAAGAAAAAATATATTTGGCGACCACAATTTTGATCGGCAAATGTCATTATTTAGTCGCCAAAAACTTTTACCGACCAAATATTTTGGTCGCCAATTTGGTCGCCAAAAGATTGTCGAGAAAGACTTTCAACGACCAAATTTTCGTTGGACTTGACTAAATTTAGTAATTTGAGTAGCCGCTCCACCTGATTCACATTTAGTTTAGACGTAATATGTGCATTTGTCCATATTTTATTTAATTTTAAAATTTGGCACCTTTAGATGCATTTGGCATCTCAAGACGCATTTGAATGGAACATCAATCTGCCAATATGTCTTATTTAAAACTTTGGTCACCGTGGTGAATTTGGCACCATAAAGCGCATTTGGATAAAGAGTTTATCTGTTGATCTGTTTGATTCAAAAATTTGAGCACTTTTAATGCATTTGGTGGCGACGTTGGTATTTGATTTGTTTGGAATATGAATTCTTGCCAAGATGGAGATTGTTGAAAATTTTGGCACAAATCTTGTTTGAGTTGGAATAAATTTCTAGTCTATCATCTTACTAAATCTTATCCACATCAATTTGATTTTTTGAAGAGTTCTGAAGATTATAAATTTACACGAGTTTGATTAATATTGAATTCAACTAGTATAAGTAAGATTAGAATAGATCTATTTTTTTCTCCTATAAATATGAATATAGTCTCAGATTATTGTGTGTATAAATTATTTAAAAGAAAAAATTTATGAGAGTCGATTGATTTATATTCCATTCTTCATATATTGAATTTTGTCATCTGTAGACGTAGGTAAATTATCAAACCACGTAAAATTTGTTATTTTGTATTCGTTTATGATTATTCTGAGTCCTTCTTGCATAATATTTTTTTGCCAACTTATTTTTTGATCTAATCCAGTTGCAATTTTGGGCAAATTATTAGGTACTTCAGAATATGTCACGTAATACTCCTAATAAACAAATAATTGTATCTTTTTTTTAAACTATTTCATAAGGACAAGTTATCATGTTTCAATTATAAAACTTGTTGCTCTATAAGTATCACGATTGACACATAGTATTTTAAAAACAACAAATAATTACTCGCAATCCTGGTGCTTTGCCATTATTACCCCCATCGAAACCAATGGTCATTTCTCTCTTCTCCCTTTTTTGGCAAAGTTTTAATTTTTCCATAACCACACATATAAATAATAGTAGCACTACAAATCTAGAAATTTACTTACAATTTTTTTGGTAATTCAAAATTAATTAATAGTTCAGATTCACTTACATTCTGACCCATATGATACATTGTTAAATTTAAACTATTCATTTTGAATTCGAAATAAAATTCTTGACAACTTTTTTAAATTCATAGCATTTATAATAAATAGTAGTGATGCTATGTAACAATGGTGGCCTTCGTCCCTCTTTTCTTTACCTTAGGATTTTCGTTTATATCAATAATAATGCTAGATCTATCAAATTATTTTATTAAATTATTATCATAAATGATGTGTCACAATTACAAATATTGATCTAATAAGCCTCACATGAATTATATTTAAATTTCATGCTTATAATTGTACCACATCTTTTGAGATATTAATTTAATAAAATAAATTAATATTCCTAACATTATTGTTATATCAATCTCTCTATTGACTGCCCCAAAATTCTCTCTCTAATCTTTTTTAACTCCCTCGAGCAGAAAAAAAAAAAAGGTAAAAAATAGTGGTTAGACAAGGAAGCATGTATTATCCATTACTATTACAAAACCAAACAAGCTATTTAATGTGAATTTGTAAGTGACCTTAACTTATATTTTGAATTTGCCTAAGTTACCCCTAGCAAATTACTTTTGTTACAATACTCATTTTTGAGAAATTTCCTCTTTCTTCCTCTTCTGGAATCTTCCCAATATAGATTTTATTTTTTGATTTGCACTCAATTGTTAGTTCATTAAAATGTCACTAAAAGTTTTGTTTCGTTCTTGATTTTAAGTCCGGCTTAGATTTTTTTGATTTAAAAGCTCAAATAAATTTATAACCTCATTTGTCAACGTCAACATTTGGCGTTTTTACTTATTCACTTTTTAGGTTTTTTACTTATTAACATAAAACATTTTTATATATTTTAAAAAATGTCATAACTTTTATTATATACATTATTTTTTTTATAAAAAAATATAATTTTAAAACCTACTCTTTAAGATCTATCAAATAAGATCTATATTAAATATAATTTATATAAAAATAAAAGAAAAACTTATAACTACTTTTTTGACTTAAATACTTTTTGGTTTATTGCCTTATTATTTTTTGACTTAAAATCACTTTAAGTCAAAACTTATGATCTTATTGCTTTTTGGCTTTAAGTCATACTTAAAATTTATTAAATGAACTTTTTATTTATTTGGCGTGAAGTGACTTAAAGCAAAACGACAAACTTAAAACTAAGTTATCAAACAAGGCCTAAAAATATGAGAGAAAATTTTTAAAGATAGTCTTTACTAATGGAGTTTTTTTTTTTACTAATCTCCCGAGAAAAGTGAGTGTAACAGTGTAATTTGAAAAATTTCTATTTGTACTTGTCAGTAATTTATTTTTCTATTTGGTGCCTAATTAGATTTATTAAAAACAAGGTAAAAGTATACAAATAATTCGTCAATATGCTCTAATAGGCCAACTCTCACCAATGTAACCCACCTAGCGTCGTTTATGGGTTGATGGGTTTAATTAGGTGAGTTAGTTGATAAAAATAAGAAGAGTTGGTTATTTACAGTTTACAATTTTTCAATCCACTTATAACCCATCCCAACCTGCATAGAATGTATATAAATTGCTATGTCTTACATGCAAAAAAATATAACTTATTATAATATATATAAATTTAAGACAAATCAGTTCTAAATCTAATCAATTTTTACAACTTTATTTTTTGCTCATTGCTCGTCTATTTCTCTTTTTTTCTTTGGTGATTTTTGATTGTTATTGATTCCTTGATATTGTATT
>JAULJZ010090736.1:0-12282 GCA_032270985.1 Heliamphora pulchella
TGCTTTCACAAGCAACTAATGGGCTGTTTGGTTATGTGTGTTATTGTTTTACTCATATTATGTTTTACCAAATATGTTTTTGTTTTTATTTTTTTTAAAATAAACAAAAATATGTTTTTTATTTTTTGTAAATAAAAAACAGAAAACTGTAAACAATAACACACAATTATGAGTATTACTTGGGGCCCGTTTGGTAACGTTTACGGTTTTTTGTTTTTGTTTATAAAAAATAAAAAACATGTTTTTGTTTATGTTTATAAAAAAACAAAATAAAAACATGTTTGGTGACATAAATGTTTGAAAAGTGGTAGTTGAAGGTTACGGATAAATCCAATCAAAATTTGTTTACAAAACAAGTGAAAATACATTTTTTTCTATTTCTTAAAATTTTGAAAATTTTGAAAACTGTTTACAGTTTTTTAAAAACAAAAATAATTATCAAACATGTTTTTGTTTACAGTTTACGAAAAATTTAAAAATAAAAATAAAAACTAAAAAATAAAAAATATGAACGTTACCAAATCACACCTTAGTATTTGACAAAAATTAAAGATCAAAAATTACTTAGTGTAAATTAGTTTGACAAACTGTAAACTGGCAATCAAAGATCAAAAATTATAAATTAGTTTCAAGTATTACTTAATGTTTGATAAAATTATTGTTAGTAATTTATAAATTATAATTTATAATAAAAATTATGAGTATTTAATAATAATAATAATTTATAATTAAAATAAAAAAATTAGGTATAATTTATAGTAAAAATTGTCGGTGTTTAAAATATATTCTAACTTATAATTAAATGTAATAACATAAAACTAAAAACAGAAGTTAAGAATTTTGCCAAACACTCTCTACATTTCATTGCTTATGTTATAATTTTAATAAATAAAATATTGATGAACATTAAATAAGATATTTTTATTTTTTATTTAATCAATAAGGATAAGTTATTATTTTTCACTTAAAATATTTTTTATTATATAATTAAATTAAAATACTCCGTAAATAATATTGGTATGAAAATACCAAATATATGCTATGAAAATACCAAATAATTGCTCATTGAAAATAGATTTCCCACTTTCTTAGAACATCAAAACTGAAGTGAAAGCAAGGAGGGTGGGGCTAATCGAAATTTTGTTTGTTTAAATAAGAATTAATTAAGTATTATTAGAAATTAAAATATATAATATCATAATAATGGTAGAAATTAAATCATTTTTGTTTTGATATTCTTTATAAAATTTCATTAAAAGTATTAAGGCTGTGACTGTCCTAAATCTGTGGGATGAAACTTATGAGATTATTATTATCCGACAAATGGAAAAAAATACGCAGACCAAAAAAATCTTAAATTACATACACAAAACTAAGAAAATCGTGTATCTTCTTTTACAAACCAACAAAAAAACATTAGTGAAGATTATTCGAAATAAAACATGAAAAAATGACTCCTCAAGATTTAGTAACTTCAACTCCGTTAACAAATGACTTGTAAGTCTTTTTTTCGACTTACACTCATTATCTCAAGTTTTGAATCGAATTAATTCATTAACATAAATAGTTCATTGTAGGAAATTATGTTATTTGGGCCCAAACTAAAATACTCAATAAACATTAGCTCTCTCTGAAAAGTAAATGATCCAGCCGCACCTAAAAAGATGAATTCTATTTTCACTTAAAAAGACATGCTATAAAAATAACCTCATTTATGAAGCTTCTTGTAATGGGATAGATTTCACACTTTGTTAGGACATCAAAATTGATGTGAAAGCAATGAGGGTTGGGTTAATCTAATTTTTGTTTGTTTTAATAAGAATTTGTTAAGAACAAATAATACAAAGACAAAAAGTTATAAAAAAATTCACTAATAACTATCTTAGAAATATTTAAGAAAATAAATAAAAATATAAAAAGTTAGTTAAAATTTTTAAAAACAATAAAAATATTTGCAAAAATAAGATTAAAGACAAAATTCACTTTTCGCACTAATTTCTTAGTCCGTTTTCTCATTGTACTAAATCTCACACTCTCTCCTAAAACTAATTATCTCTCATATATGGTATAGGAAGACCAACCGAAATAATGAATTTGAAAACAAATTTAATAAATAAACAAAGAATAAAAATATACTTCAAACTATTAGTTCAATCCAGATCTTCATTCTTTAATTCCAAATATGGTCTAAAGACTTTTATTGGAGATATAGTGTTGAAATTCGATTCACTTTAATAATCTAAAGTGTTCATATTATAGAGTATATTAAAAATTTTATTTATGCAAAAATCAAATTAATCAAAAATCAATAATTACGTATTCAACTTTCATTAGTACTTTAAAAATGGACAGTCATATTTCATATTTGTCAGCCATGTTTTTATAAAAATATGTGATGCAAGTATACGACTATTAATCTCTAATCAATTTAATGTTTTACATAAACAATAACTTTAAAAAGACACAAATAAATTTATTTATATTCTTTATACGTGCTTTTAATAAAACAGATAAATTTATCTGTGTTCTTTACATGTGCTTTCAATAAATACATGTTTTGAAAATGTACAAATAAATTTATCTGTTTTATGATATTTTTCTTTCAAAATGACCTTACACGTTAAAACTTTTATGAGGATAGACCTTACTCGTTAAAAAATCTTATGCTGGATGAAAAATAATAAATAACTTATAAATTGGACTCTTTATCAATTTTTCATAAATAAATAAGTATATATATATATATATATATATAGATTGATTTAATGAAACATGCCAACCATATCCAGACAAGTACAACCAGAATGACAATGTTACGGGTAATGAACTTGCTACTTCATCAAATCCACTTATGCAGATTTAAAGCATAAAAGCTAACGCAGATCATTGATTCTTGCTGATTAAAATATGTTTTGTTTAGAAAAATAAAAATAATACAATTGTTTACATGTTAAAAAAAAAAACTAATCTGTAATTAGTTATGTGATTGAAATTTGTGTAACTTTTTCAATCCATTAAGAGGCTCCAAGTAGTTTGTTTGAACAAAGGTCCACCACCACCATGACTTATGCTTGTAGCCCAAGAACTAACTTTTGATTTATTTCATCCCCTTGTAATAGAAAAGAAATGTTTCCAAGTTTTTGAGAATTCACCAAAATTCTTTTCTTAAACCTTATGATACTCATTACTTCCGTTTTTTTCATACAGTCATAATACGTTCAGCACCACAAACATATTTATGAACACCGTACTATACTGTCTAATATAATTAGGCCTGATTGGCAACTTGGCATTTTGAAGGCCAAAAAGTCAAAATTATCTATTTAACAAAAAAAATAAAAAATTAAATTAAAATACAAACTCTTATGATATTATATTCAAACTTTCACTTTTAAATACAATAAGAACATTTATTCATAACTTATTTACTACTACTACTACCAACTATATATAATTACTAATATTAAATATATAAAATGATAAAACTATATATTTTGAATAAAAAATAAAAACTAACTTTTTATCCAAACCACCAACTTCAAAAAATATAATTTAAAAGCTAAGTAATCAAACAACCTACCTTGAACCAAATTTAATTTTTTGGTTAAAAATGCAAAAACAAAAAAAAAACAAAAAATAAAAAAAAACAAAATAAAAAAATTAGCTTTTAAACTAGTTGGCAATC
Organism: Heliamphora pulchella; assembly: GCA_032270985.1. Lineage (NCBI taxonomy): Eukaryota > Viridiplantae > Streptophyta > Magnoliopsida > Ericales > Sarraceniaceae > Heliamphora > Heliamphora pulchella. Next base: position 3,686 of record JAULJZ010090736.1, read on the forward strand.
GGGCCATTAGAATAAAACCGGTATGCTAATTATTTATTGAAAAATACTAACCATCGCCCAATGGGCGGTAGATAAGAAGTATATAATGTATAAATATCTGTACAAAGTATATTAATATCTGTGAAAGTGGTAAACTCCACCTTTAAAAATGTATCGATATTGAAAAAAATTATCTTTATTAACCTATTAACCACAACCCAATGGGCGATGATTAGCATGACCCTTTCTTATTTCCATACAATTCGAAATACTATTCCATACCGGACAATACCAGCTCATACTGGCCAATACCAAACATACTGGCCAATACCAAACAATACCTGGAGAGTGCCTGTCCATAATTAAGCTAGCTTTTTACCCAAACCACCAACTTCAAAAAAACTAACTTATAAACTAAGTTACTAAGCAATCTACTTTGAACCAAATTTAATTTTTTTAGCTAAAAACACAAAAAAGCAAAAAAAACTAACTTTTAAGCTATTTATCAATCGGGCCCTTAGAATAAAACCGGTATGCTAATTATTTATTTCCATACAATTCGAAATACCATTCCATACCGAACAATACCGGCCCATACTAACCAGTACCGAACAATACCTGGAGCATACCGTCCATAATTAAGTTTTTAATAAAAAATATACTTTTTTGTTTCTTCTTTTGTTTCTTGTTTTTATAATCTAATTCAAGCTTCCAATATAGCATAAAAGGAAAATTCTAAAATTCGTCAATGCTAATTTCTTATTAAAAAATATTAAATTCTCACTTTTAAGTTAGTTATCTCATTATAAATAATGAAACTAAAAAATAATTTAGACTAATTAATTAAAATATTATGCTAAATTATTTATTATCGAATAATATTTTAAAACCAAACATATATAATATTTTATAGCAATAATCCAAAATGGTACCCCGGTATTTTACCCGTACTAGTGCGTACAGTACCATTAAAAAAACCGGTACTCCATCCCGTAAGGTATTCAAAACAATGATAGCAAGTTCCATGCCATGCTGAAATAATAAAGAACATAATACAAGAATTCCAAAAAGGAACAAATTCAGAAACTAAGTTTCAAGGAGAATTGTTAGCCAAACCAATCATGTGGGTCTAGATTTGAAACATGTCACAAAACAGCTAAAATAGAAACCAGAATCCTCCTCTCAAAAGAACAAAAGAAAAGTATTTCCCCCAAGTACTTTCCAACTGTATCAAGTACATTGGCTAATGGATATAATAATCTCAGTGGATATTCTAGTAAGTACTGAGCATATACAGGGAACAATTCAGAACACCATGCCTGCATTTCTGCATGTTACTGAAGTTCTAATCTGATACAATCGTGCTGAAGTATGAACATTATTTTAAATAATCTTATAAGACACCAAGACTTTCAAATGTTCTTTAAAAACTCATCGGACTTGACTTTGTATTTCAATCGATACTTAGACTTGCCCATCACAATCAAAAGTTTCAATAAAAAGGATTCTCCTTTGCATGAATTTATATATCTAATTGGTATCAACACCTTGCCTAGCACTTATTTTATTTTGTCAACCATTCTTTTCCCATTTATTACGACGTATTGATGGAATCATATGTGGCAGAAATCTGAAAAATTATTATCACACAAAAGTACACTAAGCTCTCAATCTTTTTGTGAGATGGTCCGGATGGAACACCAGAAAGCAGAAAAGGCAAATTTGAATCAGGTAAGCAAAAGAAGGCTTTTTTTAACTTGTTTTTTGATTCACGCCCAGAACCTCAAGCAATCATAAGCCCCAAAAGATTGGGCAACAAGGACAGAGGAATGCGGTCATGAGACAAATAGACAATGGTAGAAGATCTTGCACAAGTAGAAAATGGCCTAATTAAAAAAAATTACCACTACTTGGCATAAAATACACCAACACAACCATAAACTGCCATACTGACCTCACAAATGAGTACAGCAGAGTCTTTAATCACCCGTCAAAAGACTGAATCTGTTGTTGCAACTCCTCATTGGCATTTCTCAGGAATTGATCCCAACCACTACCTGGGCTCGTATCCAGATAATCATATGGAACTGCAGTCTTTAATCCCGGCCGTACTCCACACCGGCTCTCTACAATTCTAAATTCTACAGTATTTCCATCTTCATTGAAATTTTGCTGCAATTCCTCCCAAGTAAACAGCAGTGGAAGTGTAAATGCACCCCATGGGTTAAAATCCAAAAGCTTAACCCGACCGTCCTTTCTAACATAAACATCAAAAGTGTAATTTTCTGAATCAAATTTCAGCCTCACTTCATCCATAAAAAATTCCTGAATCACCATTTCTAGCTCATTTTTCCTCTCAAGAAGGGCAGGATAAAATGTTGTGACCTCACGTTGGGAAATTCCGACTAGGAGCTGGCCACGTACAAAGCAACGAAATTCCATCTCCGGGCGAAGAGAGAGGTACCACTTGCGAAGGGCTAGGAAGAAACGTGAGGGTCTCGATGAAGTTTTATCGCAGCATGAATCGTATGCATGACAAAGGTCATGGACAAGTGAGTCAGATGATCGAAGCAGAAGTGCAATCTCACTGAAAGAAGTGCACATGAGGCTCCCAGTCGAGCTGATCCAAGCAGAGTCCTTAGGTGCACTCCAGTTTAGCTTAGGGAAGACAGCACCCCCAAGGGATTCGATTGATTCCTTGATCTGCAGTTCAAGTTCTGGGAAAGAAGGTGCTGGAGAAGGTTGTTCTGATTCATCCCCAGAACCTTCTGATACAACACAATCTTCTTCCTCTTCAGGTTTATGGATTCTATTGGGTAGGGCATCTTCTTTTGAGATGGAAAGAGGAAGAAGGAAGGGCCCATAATCATCAAGAAGGTACTGAACAAAGGATTCTGGAAGTTCATGAATGAAAGTTTTTATGGAGACAGATTTAAATTTTGGGTACCATTCCTGAATCTGACATCTATTTACTTCTTCTTCCCTCATTTTTGTAGAATAAGATAATTACCTATCTTTCTTGCTCGGTTCTGCTAATTGCTGTCAAACATCCAAAGCCAATGATCAGTGAATGATAATGACAAATCAAAAAAATTATTGGCAATATCTCCATCAATTTAAAAATATGAAAATATCTGTGTATACCTGCTGATTCAACCTTCAATCGAAAACAGTAATTAAATGAACAAGCACCTAGAATTAGCAGAATGCTAGTGCCAAAGTGTTTTTCTTTTTTTTATTTGTTGTTTCTTTTTTTATTTCTTTCCTTTTTTTTAACAAATAGAATTTAATGAGTTCAAAAGCAATGAAATTTAATATACCATTGCAAGCAAATAAAGTTCACGAAGAATTCCATATGTAGTTAATACAATAGGTTCTCAAGGGACTTGGTTGCCAGGATACCCAATGAAAAGAGAACACATTATAAAACAACCAAGATTTATATTTTAATCTCACTTCTTCATTTTTCCTCCATGCTCTTTACCCTTCACCCTTTATGCTTTGAGTACTTAATCCAGGCAGACACATTTATAACCTAACTACAAATTGATTATTTCTAGTTCCAATTTCCTACTCATCATGTTTCCTTGTAGTAGCACCTATAACACAAACTCAACATCAAGAGAAGATCTACTGAATCGGGTGCTAAGGAGCAGAACTGGAGGCCTTATTTTCCTCGAGCTCAAGTAACAAGGGAAGGATCACACTTGAAAACTATAAGAAACAAATGTAAAATCTGACACAAATCCTGCACGCAGATTTTTAAGTGTAGGACCTTAACAAGATGGGAAGAAATCTCTCCCCAAAAAAAGGTGAGGGTAGCCCAACGGTACAAGATCGTCACTAAGACCAACTTAAATTCAAAGGTTTTGTGTTCGACTCCCCCTAATACCTGTCAGATTCAGTGCACCGGTCTTGCAGGTGGGTTCACATAGTTTCTCACTCACACAGACACACTCCCTCCCCTGATGAAACAAATCTCAAAAGAGAACACGAAAACTCTACAGTGGTGATGGAGTTTCTGAATAAGTACTTCTACCTTTCAATTCCTGATTGAGGAACCTTAATAAATTAGCAAGAGCATGGACAATACTATTAAGCACTTCTTTACAAATAAGATTGATCTGACAGAATAAGCAAAGAGAGAAGGCCAAGGTAAATATGTGTCTACATAAATTAAACATGAAAAAAGTCCAGAAACCCCACAAAAACAAAAGGAATATGAATCTGCATAAAGGATAAATACTGAAAAGGATTCCTGGACTTTTCTTTTAAAAAACAAAAAAAGGATCAACATTTTTTCCATTGAAGTTCTACATCTTCACGTCCAGGATTCCAGCATTAAACTGGAAAGTCTTTTTTCCCTACTAATGACAGACTATATAAAAGAGAACAAACAATAGGCTCTTACATTTGCAGCAGAAGTTGGGATTTACAAGGCAAAAGTGATTTCTGAAAGGTTTAGAGTGGAAGATACTAATAGCAAGTTTCTTCTAAGATTGTCAATTATGGTTGAGTCATTACTTGATTGATGTACTTGCATTGCAGCACGTGCTTACCTACCTCAGTTTTCATTTTCCACCCAAGATGGTACAAAATCTTTCCTCAGATGAGAGCTATTGTCATCATGTAACAAATGCCACAACACATGATCCCAAATGCAAAGAATATTGCTCTTCCTGGAAAATGGTTATGAAAATTTCTGATTGTGTAGTTCTTTATGGTATTCCATTATTAACAGTAAATATGGGCTTCCTTATCTTCTTCTTTTTTATGATAAGGAACCCCTTATTAAGAGAAATCAGAAATCTATGTACACCCCATCACACACACAGACCCATGTGAATCATTGTTATTTTGTGCAAGTGGACCCAAGAGGTTTACAACAGTTGAACTCAAAACCTCCACTTCCTTAGATGTCTCTCTAAAATTTAAGGTGTTTTGGTAAATGTTGGCTCGTAGCAGCTAGTACCTAATATCATTTTTCGAAAAAGGAGTCTTAATGGCAATTTTATCTTCAAAGTTACATCATGTGTTGAAGGAATAAAGAGTCGCTAGATCATTAATTTTTTGCATGGCCCATTGGACTTGAGTGCTCTTCTTGCTCTCAATATCTTTTGAACAATTTTTGGAGCTGGATGCAATAAGAAGGTAAAGTGTTGTCGGGTTGTGTTCTTTATTCTACATGTTGGGTAATTGGATGGAAACATTTTGGAACCGGAACTTGATGGTTGTAGTTGTAGAACCGAACCAGAACCAATCCGTAAAAACGGTCCAGTTTCGGTTTGATTCCGGTTTTCCATTTCAAAAGCTCAAAAACAACTAATTTACTAAATACATAATCCAAACAAGTTTAGCCTAAAGCATTTTACTTATAAGCTAAAAGCCAAGTCTACTTGACATTGAAAAACTCTTCTAAGCACATATCCGTTTGGACTAAAAAAATTTAAGTGGCTTTGAAAATGAAAAAAGAAATATGAAAATTTAAAATATATATAATCGTACAATAAACGATTCGGTTCAGTTGGAACCGTTTTCCTTTAATAACAACCGAGACCCGAACTGTATGTAATGGTTCTAAAAAATTGAGAACTAAAACCAAACAGTTTTAGTATAAAACCAGAACAAACAGTACTGTCCATACCAATTTACCAGTTCCTCCAGCTTTTCTGAACATCCATAGGGGGTACAACTCCAAACACAACAAGAATCTTTTTCCCACAATTAAACACGAGTTATCATGCACAATAACACATACTTCTACAAAAATTTCTAAAAACTAGACACTTACAAAAAATTAAAAATATACTTCTACAATTGACCACGATGGGATTTCATCTTCACAAAGTATTGCTTGATAGTATCTTTAACAATTCTATCAAAAACTGCTCTCTCTATGTATAGCACCAAGCTATCAGTTATCCATTGACCAATCATTCGATGCAGCAAGTGGTTCTTCACAATATTCATGGTTGAGAACATGTATAACACGTAATTGTTTTCACATAATCACAGACACAGTAAAACACACACACACACACTCACACAAACATATATGATATATATATATATGATACATCATATAGAGAAACATACTTACAAGATAGACCGATCAAAAAAATACATAGTAATTCAAATTTAAAAACAACAATCAAAAGCCTAACTTAGCGTTTTATCTCAAAATCCTTGATGATCAGAAGCCCTAGTTGTATAAAGAATGATCAAAAGCCCTAATTATCATAATCAAGGAAAAAAATCAAAACCCTAAATCCAATTCACCATAACAATAACCATGCATCAAAAGCCCTCAGCGTTATCTCAAGAATCAAATTTAAATCAGGACTCCTAAATTTAACTGAGATGTGACAAAGTCAACTGACCTGGGAAGGGTTGTTTGAGCATTGCTGCAGTGGTTGTGTGTGTCTTGGCGTTGCCGCGGCAGTGACGTTGTGAACGTTGCACGGCGGAGCCTGGCGGAGTGCCGGTGGCTGGAGCCTGGAAAATGAGATAAGTCCCTTCCTGTAGCTTGCGTTTGGTTCTTTTTTTTTTATACAATTTTTTTTCCCTGTCAGAGATTTTTTTTAATAATAATTCAAATATAAATGTACTTTTTACATCACTTTTATTATAAGATATTAGAGAAGTAAAAAAATTTAATCACAAAATAAAAAAGATTCTAATAAAAAAAGTCAAACTTAATATGCTTTTTGACTTTTTTAAAAAAAAAATTCTTTATAACTTTAACCTGAACGATGATATTTTCAAGAGTAAGTCTAGGAACCCCAAATGGGATCTCCAAAATTTATCACGAAAGCTTAAGTGGCATTCATCTTATTATGAGGACCCTCTTTCAAAACTATTAAATGTTAATACTCTCTCTCTACTGCTTAATTTTACTATCTCTTGATCAGGGGTAAATTACACTGATTCCCCTTGAGATTTCTGACAAAAACAGATATACCCCCTGCAGTTTCTGAGACGTCACTGGCCTCCCTTTTGATTTACTTGTCTGTTTCAAAGTAACCCATCTGTCAATGCTCCGTTACTGACTTAACAGGAGGAAATTCTGTTTAATACTTTATATATTTTTCCATTTTGCCCTTAGTGTTACATACCCCTATTAGATGAAAGTCATAAATGCCCTTTTTAGCTTATTTAAGTAATTTTTGCTTCATCAATTGTGCGCAGAAACTACACCAAAGTACTAAACACACTTTGCACAAACTCCCCAAAGTTTAAAAAGAAAAGCTATTAGCAGCTCCAATGATTTGCACCAAGCACTGCCAAACGCCATACTCTAGCAACCAAGCAATATAACAAGAGATGAGTCACGCTCCCCCACACCTATGCAAATAAAACACGAGTCTTACACAGTGGTTTCTCCTCAGATTATCCACTATCAAAGTACCATCACTAGCCATTATCCGAGCAAAAAAAATCAACATGAAAAACAAACAACAATATTCATAGAAAATAACTCATTCGAAATCGAATGTTCTGCTCAAAATTTATGACAAATACTCTAAAGCTACAAAGTTCAGTACATACAGCGAAAAGAACCAAAAAAAAGTATAAAATAATCGTTCTATGAATACAATTTCATACATAAATAGAACATCTCCAATCAAACCAACCCAAAATTTACAAAACCCATGTATGTGAACTCAAACATCATCAGTTCAATATGCACAACTATATGGGAAAGTAGACGCTTCTGAAAAACAAAAATCTATTTAAATTCAGGATCTCCACAATACAAAACGATAATCTTATACTCAAAACACAGACAATTTTATATTTATACGTTCCAATTTAAATATAAAAAAAGTATATATATGAACAAAGGTATCGAACATGCCTGGATTCAATTAGAGGAAGAGAGGGTTTAGAATTGGCTCTTCGTCGCAAAGCAAAACAAAACAAAAGGTGAAGTGAATTGGTTTCCAAAAGCCAAAGAGCTTGGCATTAATCAGATGACAAGGCAACGTCTCAAGGGAGAGGGAGAACTAAATCAAACTTCTTCAATTAATATGATCACTTTCAATTATTTAGGGTTTAAAAAACTTGAGGGTTACAGATGAATTAAGTTAGGGATTCAATTTGTGTTCAACGTGGGAGATCGGAGCTCCGTCACGGATCTCGACGGTGTAAAAGCCATTACCCATGGTGGAGAAGCCACGACAAGTGGGTAAGAGAGAAACAAACCTGGTAGATCTTGCGGCGATCGACGTTAATGGCGGAAGAAGTTGGGCGAGGGTATTCTAAAATGGTTCAAAGCCAGAAATCCCACCTGCCCCAAGACCGGTGAGAAGCTCACAAGCACAGATCTGATCTCCAAAGAAAATCTCCAGAACCTTCTGCGTCTCTCTCTTTCGAACATTGATTTTTTTATTTTAATTAATTAATTAATTAAAAAATCAATTTAATTAGGGTATATTACACTTACACCCTGTATTTAAGGGTTATAGCACTGTCACCCTTTTTATTCTTTGAAATATCACTGCACCCCTTACTTTTTAATTTTTGTAACACTTTGATCCAAAAGTTATCTTTTAGTTAACTTTTAAACGAAAAAATAGTATTTTCACACTTACACTCCCTGATTTCTTTATTTTAAC
>JAULJZ010090747.1:0-18512 GCA_032270985.1 Heliamphora pulchella
TTCAATCTCTCTAACCTTCAAACTCTTTATCTTTACATTTGATTGAATATTAGCTTATCCACATAAGATCAAAAAATATATTGTATGCTTTAAAGTAGAATATTTTGAAAAAAAATTTTAAATATCGAATTCACCCCCCTTTTGGGATCACATTACACCCACACTATTCTTGCGCAAGTTTTTAATTTTTCACCGAGGTGCTAGGTGAGCCCACGCTAATTTCAAAATCTCCACAATATATACAACATATCATTTCAATATTCACTAAATGGTCACAAACTCAATCCTTGACAATCACCATGAAATTCCAAAATTCTCATAACCAACATGATTTACAAAATCCCCAATTTATACATATTTCTCCCACACACGGAAAATATAATATTCTCATGGCTTAAATCACAATTCAAAAACCCAAGGAAGCTTCAATTTCACCATTTCTCAACAATATCATTTCATCCGAATGGATTAATTCTCTTCATAATTAGGGTTTTTCACAATTCAATGAAATTCATAATATTTCCATGGATTTCAAACCGAATTCAAGTCTCAAATCTTAACTTCAATTCACAACCAGACAGCAATTGCAATTTTATCCGAAAAGAACACATTTTGTCCAAATCTAGGGTTTTCAACATTTTACGAGTTTGATAACATTTTCATGGAATAGAATCAAATTAATCGCATAAATAACACACATTCATAAAGGGAAATAAAATCTTACCTCGTTAAGTCAAAAATTGCAAACCAGAACACCTGTGGAAATTCCAAACACGCCAAATATGAATTCTGTTCTGTGGTAATCGAAGCTCTTAATATCTCTTTCTTGGTCGTTGATTAATTCCAAGCGTAGAGACCTCAAAACGGTAGAGGGAGAAAGCTCCAAGTTGTCTCCAATGAAGGTTTAAGAGAGATAGAGAGGACAAGAATTGAGAGAGTGAGTGAGGAGTGGCCGGGCCCCCCTTGGGAAAAGGGGAGGCATCTGTTGCAAGCCAATCCCAATTCCCAAGGCCACTAACTCAAGGCAATGTCCAAAAAGCTCACAAGCACCCATGATATATTTAATTCATGTATAAGCTCAAATCATACTGGAATTAATAATTTTAACTTTAAATTAATTTAAAAATTTATATTTTTGAAAACTACCATAATTTAAAATTATCCCCAAATTAAATTTCTTGAGCCTCTATACACAAAGGCAGGTCCAACAAAACTTGTTAAAACATTATCGGGCCCACTGGACAAATATATATATATATATACATACTCAACATATAATACCACACAGGTAATAATAAAAAAAATCTTTAATTATACAAATTAAAATGGGACCGGGCCTCACAACTTTCCCCTACTTAAGAAATTTCATCCCTGAAATTTAATATACGTCAAGATACAAATAAATCTAGATACTTAAAACGAACTTCTGACTCACGCTCCCATGTGGCTTCCTTAACACCATGATGAAGCTATAACACCTTGACATAAGAAATGGTTCGCCTTCGCAACATTTGCTCCTTGGTTTCCAAGATCTTCACCGGTTGTTCCTTATAAGAGATATCATCTTCAACTTGCAACTCGGCGTAATCAATTACATGTGAAGGATCTGGCTCATACTTTTGTAACATGGAAATGTGAAAGACGTTGTGCACTGACGATAGATGTGGCAGCAAGGTAAGATGGCAAGCCACCTCTCCAATCTTCTCTAGGATCTCAAATGGTCCTACAAAACATGGCGACAATTTTTCACTCTTACCAAACCTTATCAGCTTTTACGAGGTGAAACCTTAAAAAACACGTGATCACTCACTTCAAACATCAAGGTTCTTATTCTTCGATCTGCATAACGCTTTTAACGACTTTGAGCCGTCACTAAATGCTAGCAAATAATGGTAATCTTCTTGGTTGTCTCATGTACAATGTCTGGTCCCAACACAGCTTTCTCCTCCACATTGGTCGAACAAATAGGTGACCTACAAGGTCTACTAGACAAGGCCTTAAAAAGTGCCATCTCAATACTCGACTTGTAGCTGTTGTTAGAAGAAAACTCCGCTAGAGGCAAGTGGTCCTCCCAAGATCCACGAAAATCTAATATGTATGCTCGTAACATATCTTCCAAGATCTTAATCGTGCGTTCGGATTGATTGTCTGTCTGTGGATGAAAAGTGGTGCCGAAAAGCAAGCTCGTCCCCAAAGTTGGCTAAAGACTCTACCTAAAACGTGATGTGAATTAAGGGTCTCGATCCGAAACAATGGATACCAGCACCCTGTGGAGTCTAACTATCTCACTAACATACAACTACTAAGATTATTCACTAAGTCAGTGATGCGGATGGGAAGAAAATGCACAAATTTGGTCAATCGATCCACCACAACGCAAATGGCATCATGCCCCTTTAGCGACCTAAAAAGTCCCAAAACAAAATCTATCGTGACGTTCTCCTATTTCCACTCCGGTACTAGTAGCGACTGTAATAATCTTGTTGGTCTCTAATGTTTGGCCTTCACTTGCTGACAAGCAAAGTGTTGTGAAACAAAAAGTGCCACATCCTTCTTCATGCCTTTCTACCAAAATTGACGGCATAAACTGTGATACATCTTTTGTCACCAGGATACATGGCTAGGCAATAATGATGAAACTCTTGGAGCCCGTCTTCATGAAACAACTCCGGTACAAATAGTCTCCCCAAAAATCTCAAACTCTGACCAGAATGTATGGCCCATCCTTTAGCATTCTCATCACTCAAAACACGATCATGAAACTGTTGGGCCTCACTGTCCTGTTGTTGAGCCTGAACAACAAAGCTAAGAAGAAAAGGTTGTGAAACCACCGCAAACAAAATGGCACACTCGTCAGTCTCCGCAAGATGCAATTTGAACTCTCTAACTTCCCCAAGCATGTTCTACTCTCTAATGGCTAAGCGGGCCAAAGTATTGAAGGATTTTCTACTAAGAGCGTCGGCTATCACATTGGCCTTCCCTGGATGATACTATAAATTAAAATCATAATCATAGAGGTACTCCATAGACCTTCGTTGTCACAAATTCAGGTCCTTTGAGGAAACAAATATTTCAAGCTCTTATGGTCTGAAAACACCTCAAAACGCTCACCATATAAATAATGTTTGCACCTCTTCAAAGCAAAAACTACAACTGTAAGCTCCAAATTATCTGTCAAATAATTCTTCTCGTGCATCTTCAGCTATTGAGAACCATTGGCAATAACCCTACCTTGCTACATAAGGATGCAACCTATACTGTCGTGTCATGCGTCGCTGTGATGCCTCAATTTTTTGGAGACATCTTAAGTTACAAAGACATTGTTACTTTAATTAATCCTGAGAAAATAGCTCATAATTTTTTAAAATAACTATACCCATTCAAACAGATAAACTAGAAAGGGAACTTAATCTATTCTTGAAAAGGTGTCTTCAAAAGTCTTACAACTTAAAAGATCTTTCCAAAAGTTTGAAAGATAAAATATACATCTCTAGATCAATGACAGTGTTCTTCTAAGGTTTCTTTCGTATTTCCTATGTCGATTGTCAACTAAGATTCTGCCTCGTCTTCTAGTACTGCATTCTCGTAGAGTCCTTCTTCACCTAGCATAGAATGCCATGAGCTGTTAGGCCCAAATATGAACAACCAAAACCCTACTAACTTACCCGTAACACACATAATTCCCACAACACAAGTAGACATATGGAATGATAAGCAGTTATAATCACAGCTAAACTCATAAAAGTTCTAATATATGTTCACAAATGTTCTTTACTTGTTGTACAAGAGAAATGGTTTTTTGGGTCTCACCAAGAAAACCCATCCCAAAACATCGCCACGTTTCCACAATGGGCACTCTCATCCTTGGTATCATTACATTCCCATCTACTATGTTCCCGACTACTATGACTGTCGCATCCAACGCTCCCAAACCATACTTCTTGTATGTGGCCAACAATGTGTGCGGTTTATCGTATATCTCGTTCCTGCTCATACTAAGTGTATGCAAATTGTGACTCCTGCGGATCTGGACATAACTTGGCTCAAGATGTAAATGAAACCTTCCTCAACATGACTCCACCACACACAACCCAACCTATGTCAAAATCTAGTTTCTTTTCCAAAAGACATCGTTCAATCGAAGTTTATGATTTCGTTCTCTATACGTGATTTTCGTCAACTAATCATGCTCTCAACACAAGATATCTAACAACTTTTAAATATGCTTCATATGGTATAAAAACACAAGAAAGACCCATACATGGTAAGTTAAAGGTATATCACAAATATGTCACTCACTAAATATCACTCATCATTGCAAACTAAAAATTCAGAATCGACAAGTCCTACCGTAAAATATTTTGAAAATACCAAACCTTAGTAATTTGTTACGAAATTTGACGAGTTGATAGATATAGATGTTAAAAACAAGTTTCATGAAGGGAGCATGTCTGGGAACAACTTCTAAAGAGGGGTAAAAATTCGTTGAACAGAATTGGTCAAAAAATAACGCTATTTGGTAAAAATGACTTTTAGGAAACACTGAATTTTAGGAAACAGTGTTCGGTCAAATACTCCAAATAAATTTTAAATAAAAGATAACTCAAAAATCTAGTGGTTGACATAAAGTTTGACATGAGCGAATTTTTTTGGAATTTTTTAAAAATTGGCAAAATGGACTATTTTCTACAACTTTGGCGTAATACCATAAAAAATTTATTTGGGACACTTAAACACATTTATAGGTCCTACCAAAAAATTGCACATGCTAAAAACTTCTTCATGTAGCCCCAGTAAAAACAAGTTTTGAAAAAGACACTGTTTAGTTTTCCAAAAAATTCGGGTAAGGGTTGGACAGTGGGTTTTTGGTGGGTTCTTTTTTGGTAACTTGTTTCTTTCCTTATTTAACTTAAATTACGGGTCCATACATGCAATAATCACTTAAAAACATAATATTTATAGAGGCTTAACATACTTATAACATAATCATTTAAGTCATGAAAGAATAACAAAAAATAACTAAGCGTAACAACGACTGATTTCTTTTATTTCTTCTATTCAATTCTTCTTTAAACCTTTTAGTTTCTAAGTTTGGTTTTAACTTCTTAGATCTTATTAAATGTTATAGAGATGTGCTAGAAGAGAAGGTTAAAGAGAGTTTTAGGAGGTTCTTATCTTGTAGAATCTGGATTAATGATGAAGGACTTAGCTTTTGCACAATATTCTCCCTTCCCTCTTCTTCTTCTTCTTCTTCTTGGGCTCACTTTCACTCAAGAACTCCAACGGCTACCAAATTTTGGTGTGGGAAGAATGGGGAAGCAAGGGTCCTTTATATAGGTATGGAGCTTGGGCGGTTTTTATTGCAAAGTACAAAAAAAGATGTCTTGAAAGACATTTGAAAGATTGTCTTTGAGAAAGAAAGATATAAATATTGGGAAAGAGATTTATGCATATAATTATGTATAATTCTCATGGCTCAAAGAGTGTAAAAAATATTTACAAAGAGACTTTGGCTCAAAAGGTGATGGGTAGAGAAAATGTGCATATATTCTTGATTATCAGAATTTAGTTCAAAAGATGACATATGAGAATAAAATATACATATTCATGCACAAAATCAGATAAAAATAGTAAGGAATTTACTGAAAATAGACTTAGGGCAAGTACAAGCTTGCTTGGTTTCTAAGAAATTGATTAGGGTTTAACAAGTACACAAAATTTCCTAAATTATGGGATTTTTGTACTTGCCATGTGGTGCCCAAGGGGTAGGCGACGACCTAGGGTTTCCCACATTTTTTAATTTTAAATAAAAGATATTGCATAATTTTTCATGGGTCAAGATTTGGATTAAAAGAATTAATTAAGTTAGGCTTGGTTTAAAAACTTTTTGGGCTTGATCCATGGATCTTTTAAATTTCCATGGGCCTAATTTACAAGAATTGGGCTCTTACTTGAGTTGGGCCAACATTCATACTTGGGTCTTAGTATTAATTTTGGGCCTTGCGTGTATTTGGGCTTTGTTGGAGAATTTTTCTTGATAAATAATTTGGGCCTTATTCGAGATTGGCCTTTGATTGTTTTTGGACCTTAGTTAGCATCTTGGGTTTGTCTCCACTTATACTTGGGGCTTATCCTAGGTTTGGTCCATTCCTCTTAGGTCTTATAATTGTTGTGTTCTGAGTGATCAGTTCTTGATTTAGGGTTTTCGACGTTAGCACAGGCATTGAGATCTATTGTTAGGGTTTCTAAGGTTTGTGCAAGCATTTAAAAAAATGGGTCTTTACATTAAATACTTTGGGCCTTAATTATACTTTGTTTGAATATTTGGGCCTTAATCAGTACTTGGGCCTTGTTTGAGACTTTGGCCATATTTAAATCTTGAGCCTTAATAAATCTTTGGGCCTAGTTTGAGTCTTGGGCTTTTTAAGGGTCTTGAGATTCTAATAATGTTTTGGCCTTACTTAAAATTTGGGCCTTATGGAAGATTTGGACTTTTTATAAAACTTGGGTCTCACTTGGTTTTGGGTTTTATGAGGGACTTAGACATTTTTATTTGATTGGGGGCCAATTGGGTCTTATGAAAAATTTTGGGCTCTATTTGTTTGTGGGTCATTTGGGTCATAAATAAAGCTTGGGCGCTTATTTGGTTGTATGCTTTATGGCAACTTGGGCCTTAATAAATTTTTGGGTTTATGGGCACTTGGGCCATATGATGACTTGGGTTTTGTTTAAGTTGGGTCTTTCTATGTTTGGGCCATTTCTTGAATTTGGCTCATTCTTTATTTTGGATATTTATTAAGTTTGGCCATTTTTTGTCTGGGTCTTTATTTTGGCCTGCTAAGTGCTCAACAAAATTATTTCTTCTACATACCTTGTGTTATAAGGTTTTACGAGTCTTAACAGGGTCTATTGCGTCTTTTAATATTCTACCAAACTATTCGAAAATTCGAGTATTACAGTTGCAATAAACAGTATAACACAACCCTTGCTCTGGTATAATCAAAATGGGTGCACTCGTCAACTGCTTCTTCAATTCTTAGAAAGCAAGCTCACAAGTTTTGTTCCATACAAATACAAATTTAATCCCTTTGAGCGTAAGACGTGTCATTGGCGCGGCAAGAGTATAATTTTTTTTAACAAACCTTCTGTAGTAGCTCGCCAACCCTAAGAAATTTCGAATATCAAACACACTTCTAGGTTGCTCCTAACCCATCACAGCCTCAACCTTTGAAGAATCCACCACTACACTATCTCCCAAAACCACATGTTCCAGGAACTTTACCTTTGATAACCAAAACTCGCATTTCTCGAATTTGGTGTATAGGCGACGCTCTCATAGAAGTCATAATGCGATTCTCAAATGTTCCTCGTGTGCTTCCCTAGAAGGTGAATAGATAAGGATATTGTCCACAAACATAACCATGAACCTATCAAGGTAAGGATGGAAGATACGATTCATCAAGTTCATGAAAGTCGCCAGTGCATTAGTGAAACTAAATAGCATTACAAGAAATTTGTAGTTCCCACAGCGTGAGTGAAAAGCCGTCTTCGCAATGTCCTCCTCTTTTACCTACAACTGGTGATAAGATGACCTCAAATAATCTTTGAGAAGCAACTAAAACCCTTCAGTTAATCGAACAAATAATTAATTCTTGGCATAGGATATTTATTCTTCACAATCACGTGGTTCATTTTTTATAATCAATACATAAGCGTTGGGATCCATCTTTCTTCTTGGCAAACAATGCCAGAGCTCCTCAAGGCAAAGTACTCGGACGTATAAAGCCCTTATTTAACAACTCTTGAAGCTGCACTTTCAACTATTGTAATTCGATCAGCGCAAAGCGATAAGGCAATATAGAAATAGGTGTGGTCCCCGGTTAAAGGTCAATAGAGAACTCTACCTCTTGCCATGGCAGTAGCTCGAACAAATTCTCAGGAAAGATATTGGGAAATTCACAAACAATGGGAGGGAGTTCTCCTTAAATGGACTCAGACTCGCTCATCAACGAGTTAGAACGAAGGATAAGATTTTCACGATTTCATTAGTAAGGAGGTTTGGGTACCCAACCATCATCACGAGCACCTACAAAATAGAAACAATCGCCATCAGTGTACAAATAGACAGTCGCAATAGGTCAAATTGGGGTTGTATTAACCTATTGTATATATATCTTAAATGAGTTTTTATGATACTTGAGGATGGTGGGTGTTGGTTGAGGGTTTTGTGTAAAACTGGAAAATCGTGGATTTAAATCATATGGAAGGTTAACTTAGGGTGTTGAGTCCTTGTAATTGAATATATCAATTATGAGAATTTATGTGATGGTTGAACTTTGAATCATAATCGTGTTGGGTTGGCGAGAGGAACAGGGTTGACGGTTGGACTTGAATTGGTTGTTAAATGAAAATGATATAATTAAAATACTACGTGACCGAATTGAATGTTTAAGTTTGGGCACGAGTTGTCTCTTGGTAAAAAATTAAAAACTTGCGCAATGTAAGGAAGGCCCTTCCTTTGGGTTAATCCCCGTAAAAGCGTGCTCTTGGACGGCCCACCCATTGATGTTTCCGAGAAAAATCGAAAATGTGTACTCTCCACGTTGGGCTATAGAATGGGTATTTATTTATTGGGCCTCGCATGGCCGGTAATGATAAATACGTCTGGGTCTATAGGTGCCGTCTGGTTTTGGTACTTAATTAAATCAATGAATGAAATTGGGTTAGTAAAACCATTTGACGTAATTGATGTATCTGAGAACCAAGAAATCTTGATAATGGTTCTGGATTGGAAATGCTAAGAAATAAAAAGTGATGAAATGAGAAGAAATGAAATGAAATGGGGAGTCATGGTAACCGTGTTGGGTTAGGATAACAGAACTGGAAGACTAACTACGGCGTGTGTGGATTTCTTTATGGTAAGAAAGGAAAACTGGTTATGTGAATGAAGATTGGCTAGAAAACTGAACTTAGTCTTGGGTTTAAACTTGTTGTGCATTCACATAATCATTCTCGCATATCATGCATATATTCATCGTTAGTATTTTTTATACGAGCCTCGGTTTATGTTGTTTAACAACATTTCAGGCGATAGCAGGAAGAAAGTGGTGGAGTCAGGTGGATGGTTGCAGGACCCTTTTCGAGTAGATTCATAGAATTATATATTCTTTGATAGCATCTTTTGAGAAATGAAAGTGTAAATGTAATTCTTGTTTTGAGCACTTGGTTTAATATTTTTGGGTTAGAATACCCGTGTTGTAAGTCCCTAAGATCATATATTCATGATTTGTATGCATGTGAGGCCGTTGAGCTCATTGATGGGTTGAATTCCTTAGTTTTTGAATGATGTATCATGATCTTGAAGTTTGATTTTTGGTTTTCGGGTTAAAATGGAATTGTTTCATTCTCAAATGTATGTTTTGCTTCTTATGTTTGCCTATCTCAAATTATGTTTCAAGGATGAAAAAAAAGGGTGACTTTTCAACATTTAGTCAAATTTTTAGACTTTTGGGCAGTGAGCTCTCGGGTACCTCACTGCTCGAGCTGACTCCGCTCGGTAGTATTTTATTGAATTTTGATTTAAAAATGGGGTTTTTATGAAATGGTTTTGGGTATCCCTTGGGGTATAAATGCGTTATTTCGGGAAGTCTCTTGCAAAGGAAAATTGGTTATTTTACCCTGATGTTCGAAAGAAAAATTTAAAGTTTGACCTCCCTTATCGAGCAATTTCTTAAATTGGCTTCTTGTTTTTACTACATTTTTCAGATTTTTATTATTACGGAATCGGGGCGTTACATGCCTTGACCTGTATGAGGCTTCCTGTGTTCTTTAAATAGAGGGATTCCCAGTTTTACCCGGCATGGACTTTTGCCTTGCCGATTTGGCTTCTCCGGAACCCCCTTTCGCTCATGGAATCAGGGATATGGATCATTCTCACATGCTATACTATTGGCTTTGCTCCTGCTGCTAGTAGGTATATTCTGCTCTCACTCTTACTTTTTTTAGCATCAATTAGTTCTTCATGTTGCAGTCATAGCATGTTAGTTCAAGGCCACAAGTGAGCTTATTTTTGTCCAATGCCAATGTAAATTAAATCATTCTATTTTACATTTCAGGAAAGTTGATTTGGCACTATCCCTTTCATCTACATTATTCAGTCATTGAGATCAATTCTGGAAGTTTGTTTATTTGAAATGCAGTTTCCACCAGCCGCCTCATATTACTCTTTGATAAGAATGGTTGTGACTTACTCACATCACAGCTCATCTAAACTAATTAATGGTGGACACTAACTCAGAGAGTCTGTTTGTTTCAAATCCACCTCTTCCCAAGATAACACCAGTTTATATTGCTGTCTGAGAAGAACAGTTGAAATTTACTCATATCAAAATTCAATAACCATTTTTTCTCATATGTTGTTATTTATCATCTAATTTTTTCACGCATTGGTACTTTCAATACAAATATTAAATATTTTATTTATCTCCTTTTGTTCTATTTTGAGATGACTGCAAGAATCATGGAATAAAATCTTAAATTTCATATGAAAGAGGTTGACCATTGCCCAAGTTTATGGAGGATCAAGTTTGTGAATGTACTATTTTTGGCACTTTTTTTCCCTTCATTAAATCATTCTTTTGTTGGGATACAATTAATCACTAGGTTCAATTTTGTTATGAAAATACATTGATTTAATAGTTAAATTCAGCTCATATATACAATAGGGTGTGAGTTTATTATTTGGAGTGTTCTATGCATTAGTACTTTGCTAGTTATCAATAACTGGTGAAATCATACAATTGCAGACTGATTCATAGTGTCCTATAACTCAAACATTGTTCAGGTTTTTCTGCCAATTGTTGGCGTTTTTTGGTATTCATCAGATGGCTTTGTCCCTGTTCCGCTTCATCACGGCCCTTGGAAGAACACTGGTTATTGCCAGTACTCTTGGTACCTTTACATTGCTGATGGTTGTTGCATTTGGTGGATTCATTGTGGCTAAAGGTTGGTATTTTTCTATCTTTTGTAGTTTGTACTATCGGTAACAAAATGAAAATAATTTTCATTTTGTAAAATTAATGATAGGTTGTACTATCAGTAATCTTCTTTGCAGAAGTAAACTGATACTGTAAAACTCTTATGTTTACTTGTTTTTTTCCCTTAAAAGATTTGAAAACCCATGTTTGACAATTATTTTTGTTTCCAACAAAATGAAAATAATTTTCAAAATGTACTAAATTCTACGAATGCAAGGTAACACTGTGTGGTCCACCCCCCTTCCTGAACCCTGCATATGTGAGAGCTTCATGTACCAGAATGCCTTTTTTTTACTAAATTCTACGAAACACATAAAAGTTGTTTCATTTGTTTTGAAAACAATTTCTTATTCCCTCCTCATTCACCCACCACCTCGGACAATGCTCACCTTTGGCCACCACTTATGGGACATTGATTGCCACTACCATTAGCACGGCGCTGGCCATCACATCCGGGCCTATGGCGATTGCTCCTACTTCAGTCCACTACCTTCAGTCATGAGTGACCATCTTTAACAACTCCCAACCACCTCCGGTTGCCCTGACTTGCTCCACCACCTCCGGACATCTTGGTCCATGGGGAGCAAAAAGGAGGCTAGATTGGATCTACACGGCCCTCCTGGTAATATTCATAAATGACTTTTGTTTTTGGTAAGAGATGAACATTACCATTTGTAAATTCAGGTGCATGATACACATCGATACTTCAGTACATTTCTCCCCGTTGTTGCTCACCACCTTTGGCTATCATCTCCAGTGTATCCTTCCTTCACCTCCAACCACCTCCTTCTGATTGGCTTCTCTTATTTCTATAAGCAAGCTCATCCATTCCGTGGGCGGCTGTTGGTTCAGCAACCCTCACTTGTTTCAAATCTGTTAAGAATTTAATTTGTAATAAATAAATTAAAGTCTTTCATTTGTATGGAAATTCAGGTAGTATGTTGCATGTAAAACTTCTAGTTTAATTAGAAGTCTTGTGGTTGAATTAAGATAAGATTATTGAGTTTTAATTGGTTAAGGAATTCTAGATTTTGGAGGATCCTTATTTGTTGAGTCTTAGTTGGATTAGAGTTCATTTGTATCTTAATTTTATTCAAGCCAGAAGACTAAAGTACAAGTGACAAAATTGAAGGTACACGCCAATTAAGCAGGATCGTGCAAGAGGAATGCAATCTGACATATAATCGCTCGAGCGGTCCCAAGTGCGCTCAAGCGGACCCCAAACAGTTTTAATTGGATTGAAACTCTAATTGCATAGTTTTCATGCCTATAAATAGGACTATAGGCCAGCCACAAAAATTAACTCTTGCACTTCAATAATTAGAGATTCTAAAGCATATCAGAAGTTCCTTTTAAGTTCCAAAAATTTTGAGATTATTCGTGTTCAACTTAAAAGGCGTTATAAGTTTACCGACGGAGAATTTTGCCGATGTGAAAGTATTGAGAATTTAATACGTGTGAAGTTTCGAGAATTCATTACTGCAATAATCAAGTGGGGAACGGTACATGTGAATTTAGCAAGATAGCTTAAGGCGTTTGGATTGAGAATTCAATCAAAGTCTGTAAGTTGGTGTCTTGTAACTGTTCAATTGGTTAGTACTTGATTTACCTGAACTAGGATTAGTCCCGTTATTTTTTACCCAAGTTGGGTTTTTCACGTAAAAAATCTCGTGTGCTGAGTTTGGATGTTTGATTCTTTACTTTTTGCATTCCATGACATAGATTGATTAAAAAAGTAAAAAAAATATTTTTTTAATTGGTTTGATTAAAAATATAAAAATAATTTTTTCAATTAGTATCAGAGCATGTTTATTTTTTTCTCTAAAATAATTATAATTTTTTTATTAAAAAAGAGGGTTATTATTATTTTTGATTAAAAATACTTTTTTTTAAAAATAAAAGATTTTTTTGAAAAAACGGTCCCAATCAATCTTAATCATGGAATTTTTAAGAGAAAGAAACTCAACCATTAGACCATCCTTGTTAGATGGAAGGAAGTATCCTTATTGAAAAGCTTGGATGCGAGCATTTTTAAAATCCATCGATGAAAAAGTTTAGATTTTAGTTGTTACTGGTTATACCCGACCTACTGTCAAGTCTGGAGATAATTTTATTTTAAAACCAACCGATCAATGGGATAAAAAAGATTTTAAAAATATAGGCTAGAATAGCAAGACTATCAATGTCATCTTTAGTGGTGTCACACCGGAAGAATTCTGACGAATTTGCACGTGTGAAATTGCTAAAGAAGCGTGCGATATCCTTGAAGTCACTTACGAAGGTACTACAACTGTAAAAATGTTAAAACCTGAAAGGCTCACTACCAGTTTTGAAACTTCAAGAATGAAAGATAATGAGACTTTTGAAGATTTTTATGCCAAATTGAGTGATATAGTTAATTCTAACTTTATTCTTGGCAAAAAAAAATTTAGAATCCCGCATTATTAGAAAAATTTTGACATTACTTTCCGAGAGATTCCAACCAAAAGTTACTATTATTGAAGAAAGCAAAGATGTTGATACGTTGCTAGTGGAACAATTGGTTGAAAATCTTCAAACCTATGAAACTAGTCAACGTCAAGCTAAAAAATCTAAAAGCATGGTTTTAAAAATAATTCAAGATGACATTGATGAGGCTAAGGAAGATGATGAGACTGATGCTGAGATTATGAAATATTTTGTTAAAAAGTTTAAAAAGGCTTTTAAAAATAAAAATTGTAGCTATCTCAATCTGAAAAATAAATGGGAAGATAATCTCAAAACTAATTCTAAGAATAATAATAAAAATGTCAAAAATCAATCCGGAGGCATATAGTGTTTTAAATGTTAAGGTTATGGCCACGTGACAAATGAATGTCCAACCAAGAATAAGAAAAAAAGTAAAGCTCTTAAAGTCACATTGGATGACTGTTCCTCTGAAAATAATTCTGACAATAATGAATCTGATAACGATGATGGTAAATTTGTTGCGTTTACTGCTTCATTAAATTATGTTGATCATGCACACACATGCACTAGTCCTAAGTCTGCCTGTGAAAGTTGACAAAGTGAATCAGTCGACAATAATGATGAGTTTGATTGTGAACAGATGGTGAATCTCTTCAGCATGCGTATGAAAAATTGTATGATGGAAGTTATAAATAGACTAAAATGAATTTGAAATTGATTAAAAAGATAAAAATTTTTGAAAAGAAAATAAAAAATTTAAAATACGAATTGTCTAAAAATTTATTTGAAGTTAGTCAACTGAAAACTCATAAGTCGTTTTAACAAAAAAATTGAATACTGTTGAAAAAAAAGATGACTTAATTGAATTATGCAGAATTTTAAAAACATTTTTGTCAATCTTGAGAAAAATTTACCTGAAAATATTGAGTCAAAAAAGTTACTTGAATTGAGAGTTTTAAATTTGTAAAAAGATCTTGATACTTCAAATGCTATAATTAATAAACTGAATGCGGGTTCTCTAACCTTAGAAGAAATTTTAAGTGTGCAAAAAGAGGTGGTGGGTGCTTCGTTCTCTCGGATTAAGCTTCTAAAGAGGTGGTTGCTTGTTGTGACTTCGTATAGAACTTGTCATTATCTAGCAAGTCTTAAATGATTCAGGACTAGGGTAATGGACACGAGTCTATAGTTGTTGTCTTTATCCCTGGCGTGACAGAGTCGGTACATAGGAATCATTTCGTGGTTGTGACTCCGTATATAATTTGTCATTACCTAACAGGTCTTAAATGACTAAGGACTAGGGTAATGGGCAGGAGTCTATAGTTGTTACCTTTTTCTTGGCTGTGTAGTCCAAGTGAAAAATATCGTTTGGTTATCGGCTGTGTGATCCAAGTGGAAAAATAGCATTTTGTTACTGTTTTTTGTTAACTGTGAAACGTTATTTGCATTGTTTGAAATGCAAGGTTTAACGAAGAAAAACCATTTTGAGGCTCGTGTGAGTCGGGTGAAAACTTGGGGTTTTAAGAAGTAAAACCGTTTTGAGGCTCATGTGGTTGAGGCGATTTTTATGCTATGTGATTGCATATCCTTCTTTACTGCATTACATCTGTTTCTATTGGGTTTCAGCTCACGTTGTGAGATTTGTGAAAAACTTTTTTCAGGTGAACGCGGTCTTGTAGGTTGACCTTAAGGTGCCCAGAGGTGGCTGATGACAAGACTATGATGTTTTGTCTTTGTTAAGTAATTTATACCTTTAGTATATGGATGATGTTTGAATGTAACATGTTTTATGTTTGAAAGCATGCGTAATTTAATTCTTATGGCTGTGGGCCAATGTATGCATGATTTATGCTTTCGAGAGAAACCGTGGGTTGGTTGTTGTTTTTCGTAGTTTCTTATTACGATTTTCGTTGGTTGGTTCAATGTTTTACAAAAAAAAAAGGAATTTTTAATTGGTTTATACTTCATACAAACTCTTGTGTTTCGAGGGAGATTTTGGTACGGCTTATGCTTCTATTAAAAAAAAGTATTTTTTTTTATACAAAATGTGTATTTTGTTTTAAAGGCATGGTTCTTGGGGCCGTGACCGTAGTCTTTTGGACTACTCTTTTAAATTAAATAAACCCTCGGTAGTGCTTTTTACAAAGGTTTTAGCCTCCTCTTGGTTTTATGAGTTTTCATCCATTCGCAATTGGGCGATTTTGGTAGTTGTTCGTGGGCTTTTTGCGTAACCCAGAGTTTGGGGGCGTGACGACTTGGTATCAGAGCTCTGGGTTCAAATACCTAAGAATCGTGGAAAGATGGTGCATCACCTTGTGAGGAAAGATGTGTGTGTGCTTGGTTGCCTGTGTTTATGTTTTAACATGAGCATGTTAGCTTGTTGAGCATGATAGCATGTGGATGCCGTGCATATGTGAGTATGGAGGTTGAATTTTAGGATTGATTAGTCTTGTCTTCGGGCGTTTGGATTAATGAACTTAGAAGCCAAGTTAGAAATGCGTATAGTAGACGTGTTTTCTAGTAAGGAATCTAAGTAGGTTATCCAAAGTGACGCGTCATTCTTGTCGGTTCTCCTCGGTATGTGTGATTTGTTTAGAATGATCTTAAATGGCTATGTATTAGCATGATTATGTGGTATGTGTTAAAAATAACATGATAGGTTGTGGTGTTATATATTTCCTTTATATATGAACTGTGTAACCTTGGAGGCGATGAGACCGTGGTTTCGGTCTTAGATGCACGACCCAGTTGCAGTTGGTTGCTGGAAGGCAAGGTTATGGGTTGAGTGTCAATCGCTCGGAGTGTTGTGGAACTCGTTGGTGAGTTGGGTTTAGTCGCGCGAGGTTGGCCGTGATTGGTGAACTATTGAGTGTTGGTATAAGTAGAGTTTGTTCGGGTGCAGTTGAAGTATGGTTAGTGGCTTGATTTTGGTAGTTGGCTCCTCTTGAGAGTATGTTATTGGAAGTTAAAGTCGTGCTATGGATGGCTTTGTAAGTAGGGGCGAAGGGGTGCCAGAGACCCTAGGGAATCAGTTGTTATAACTGGATTTGTGGATAGTGATAATCCATTTCGGTTAAGGTTTGGTGTATGTGGTTTTGGCCGTGTGACGGATTAGGTACGTTGTGAGCCATACTATGTCATGAGCCGTGTACCCGGGATGGGGTGTAGACGAGAATATAGTAGATGGGAGCGTGATAATTCTTGGTCAGGCGTATGTTGAGATGGCAGAACGTAAGTGGTTCTGGGGATATCTCTGCTAGCGTGGTGTTGTTGTTGGTAGTCAGAATAGTGTCTGATGAGTTGGACGTGGTATACCTTATTGAGGTTTGAAAATTGAGTTACGAGTGAGTCAACTCAAGGATATGGGGTCGAATATGAGTTACAGATATGCTGACATGAGCATGGGTCGCGGTTGTGTTGGAATGTATAAGGGTTCAGGTCACAGTTCTAACATGCAATGAGTATTAGTTCTATGGGATTCCTATGAGAATGCAAGTTCATGGTCCGGTTGTTATCCAAGTGATTAGGAGATCGTGTTTGGGAACTGTGTTGGATGCATAAGGTTTGAAATAACTGTAGAAGGGTTCGATAGTGTGGTTGGCTTAGCACTGTGACGGTGTATCCTAAGTGTGATATGTCTGGAGGTTGTTTGTGTTCGCCCTTGGGTTTAGAGGTGGGTATGTTGTTTGCCCATGGGGAAAAAATGTGGAGTAATAAGGCTCAGTAGTGTACCGTGAGGTTTGGGTGGCCTGTGATGATAGACGAGAAATCGTAGGTTATGATATTTGTGATCGATATGTGCTTAGAGAGTGGAAGTGCGCAAGTGTCTGCATGATTGTGAGAGTTATTAGTAACTCTGGATGAAAGGTCTCAGGATTGGGTTTCTTTGTTCGGTGCCGTGCGCTTTCTATGTGAGTTGTTTGAGCAGTGGGCTCGAGGCCGTGAGTGGCTGTGGTTGCCTATGAATTTGGAACCTAACATTCCAATTTTCGCTGAACAAATCAACAATATATTTACTTAGGTATGGGAGATACCTTGGAGTAATCTAGCCACTTAAATACCCAAAAAAATGTTAAAGCCCGGTAATTCGTAAGCTTGTCATGTATATATATATATATATATATATATACACACACACATACACACATACGTATGTGCGTATCCATTTAATTTAAATTTTTTTATATGCATTTAGATATTCGAATATTCGATTTGTTCTTACGTGTTCGTTTTAAGTCGTGTTTCATTTCGGTCTTTTCCATAAATCTTGAGATAAGCCCGTTTAGCCCAAAACCCTAGTTAGGCTAACTAATTCATTCTTTAAACTCAATTTGAGCCAAAAGGCCCAATTTTTGAAAGTAAGCCCAAATACTCAACAAAAAGCCTTTTTACCAACTCATGTTCTTTTAAACCAAACAATGCGTAGTTTTTAGTTAAAAAAATTATTTTAAAAATTCTTATCAAAAGACTTATTTTGACCTATGCCACCTATATGTAATGACCCGGTAATTCGTAAATACAATAAAAAAAGATAAATAATAGTTACATGTTTAGATGCTTATTTTTTAACAATTATGATAGTTTCGTGTTTATGTCCCTGTACATGTTTTATTTTTAAGTTGATTTTTGACCGGACTAATCCCATGGACCCTACTAGCCAAAAACCATATTTGGACTAATCATTCATGTCTCAAGCCTAAACTCGGAGCCCTTAGCCTAATTCTTGAAAATAAGCCCAAATTCCCAATAAAAAGCCTTTTAGCCAACTCATTTTCTTTTTTTAAGCCAAACAAGGCCTTATTTTTATATTTAATTTATTAAATTCAGATTTTATAAGCATAATTTGATTAAAATAATATTTTTACACTACAAATTTTAAT
The DNA here is from genome assembly GCA_032270985.1 of Heliamphora pulchella. NCBI lineage: Eukaryota > Viridiplantae > Streptophyta > Magnoliopsida > Ericales > Sarraceniaceae > Heliamphora > Heliamphora pulchella. The sequence goes on from JAULJZ010090747.1 coordinate 18,362, forward strand.
TATTAAGAATTATGTACACCAATAGTGCTTATAAGGACAATTTTCAAAATTCTTGCCCATTGGCTTAATTTGGCTCATGCCACCTTGAAGTATATATTTTAATCTTGTAATAATACTATTACAATTCAAAAGGAAAAAAATTAGCCCTATC
>JAULJZ010090747.1:18522-33836 GCA_032270985.1 Heliamphora pulchella
TTTTTAGCTTACTTTTATGCTTATTTTAAACCTTAGTTGCATAATCTTCTTATTGGGATAACAAATTTGTCTTGGAACCTCGCTCCCATCGAGAAAGAATCTCATTGTCAACTAAGATAAAATCTGTCAAACTTATAAATTTCCAAAAAATAAAGTAAAAGTGAGAAAATAAGAGAAAATCAATAGAATTAATAAGATTATAGATAAAATTAACTCAAATATATTCAAGTACTTTATATTTACATAATATTTATTTATATATATAAAAATAATATGTATTTGACACAAATTTAAAATATTTATTCTTATTTTAACATATATTATAATTAAATAAAAAATTATTTCGTAAAATATATTAAATATATAAACGCTCCCACAGGCGCTTCCAACCTTAAACTCTTTTATATGACCTCACTCCCCCGCATTCGCTCTCACACCCGCTTCGTGCAACTAAGTTTTAAACAATGTGGTAAATGCCTGCCCTTATAATGCCCTCTTTAAATGCTTAAATAGTCAAATCAAAGTTTTATATATATAACCAATGTCACTTCCATTTATAAGCCATCGCATGGCTCTATGCCACTCGGCCCATTTCTTCTTCTTTCATTATTTCACCCATGCAACCTTATGTATGAATTCAGCATTTTCCCCCCTCTTTAACAGATTTTCTCCCTCTTTTTCCCCTTCTTTGAGTGTGAGAATGGCCCAAAATCTCTTCATGAAAGAGCCTTCACATGGTCCCTTTACCACTTGTCACAATTCCTCATTTTCCCATTATTTCCTCCCATGCAATGCACCTCTCTATAGCTTCAGCAAATCTCCACTTCTCTGCATGAAATTTGTGTTTTGGGGAGGTCTAGAGTGTTTGGGAAGATAGAAAAGAAAGAGAGAAAGAAGAAAGGAAAAAGGAAGGAAATAAAAGAAGGCTAGCTTGAAGGATCAAGGAGAAATACTTCTTCAAAGGAGTTTATCCACGACTTTCTCATTATCATCTTCATTCTCATCTTTGCATTTTTAAGGTAGATATCTATTGTATATGCATGTATTTATGCCGATCATTTCGTCCTTAAGGCTCAAAGAAGGCTTGTGTCTTATCTCTTTCCCATGAGATGGAGACATGAGCAATCTGTCCCCTTTTTATTTTTTCTCTTCTAAACTCTTCTTATTTTGGATTTTGATTTTTGAATATCGTCAATAACTCATGTATAAATCATATATGTGAGGGGTAGAGTCATGCAATGAAGAATCAAAGATCATAGGAGTTATGCAGGCATGATTTTTGTATTCAGTCCTAAGATTCCAGCAACATTTTCTTGTTATGTGCAAATTTATTTTTGTGTCAAATATTAGATTTTTGGTCTAAAATTTCTTCTGTAGCGCTTATTACAAATTTCCTTTGCATGCATAATTTTTCATGGAGCCAAACTACAGGTTTTTCATATTTTAAAAATTCTAAAATTGAAATGACTTAAACACGGTGTAAAACAACCAATTTTGAAATAGCACCATTTCTTGTAGAAAATGTAATTTTGCATGAATCAAGTGAAAAAGTTAGATTTTTGTCTTATCTTTTCAACTCTATTGGAATCACTCAAAATATCCTAGTATACACAAAGTTATCGTATTTTTCCCAAAGTGTTCCAGATTTGAACACACTGTAGTTAAAAATTGATTTCTACAAAATTACTAAGTCTTTCTGAAATAGTACCATTCCTTGTAGAAAATGTAATTTTGCATGAATCAAGTGAAAAAAAGTTAGATTTTTGTCTTATTTTTTCAACTCTATTGGAATCACTCAAAATATCCTAGTATACACAAAGTTATCGTATTTTTCCCAAAGTGTTCCAGATCTGAACACACTATAGTTAAAAATTGATTTCTACAAAATTACTAAGTCTTTCTGAGTAAGGCTAATTCCCCGAGCTCCCTAACATCTATTTCCACTACTACAAAAATAATAAAAAATTATTCATAAGGTTAGGGGCACTGCTTGGATTTTTAAATCAAGGTAGTAGATTATGTCTCCTGTTTTCAAGTCAGTTAAGATCTATTGCACTTTCTTATTTTAAATAAAATTCATGTTTAGAAGCAGAATTTGAAAAAGTTTTCTTCATGAAAAATATAGAGGACATTTAATATTAATTACCTGCAAGATTTTGGAAATTATTGTGAAGGTTTACTATTTTTAACCCCCTTTTTAATAGTGGCTGAACATGAGAAAGAACTGTTGAGGTTTTAATTCCCTTGGTGTCTAAAAGTTAATTTTAAGTTTTAACTTTAATATTTTTCCATGCCTTATTATTTATTTCTTTATATACATATGTAGGAGATTTGTATTGAAAATAATATTATGACTTTGTAGCATGTTAATATGTCAAGTTTAAATTAATGCAAGTATGTGACATGATTCTCTGATTGTTTAATTGTTTATCAAATAGTATTGTGAAAACGATATATGTTGATTGAATGTTAACATGTTTTCGCAGTTTTATAAATTTAGTTTTAGCCATGTTAATATTACTTCTTAAGTCAAGAAGCATTGTCACGCTTCAAAATTCGGGTCATGTGAATCACCCAAGAAAAACCTATTTTAAGATACCTAGATTCATCAAAACCACCAAAGCAAAGATGGGTCCAAGAATATAAACAAAAGCAAGCTTAATATCTTTGAAAAACGCACTACCGAGGATTTATTTTATGTAAAAGAACAGCCTAAAAGAATAAGGTCACAGTCCTCGAGAGCTAAGTTTTAAAACAAACAAACAAAATTTTTAGAAAATTGCCCAGACTACTCGATCGGTCAAAAGACCGCTTGAATGGTCCATGCAAGCCCACTGCTTTTCACTCGAAACACTAAAACAGAATGTTTTCCATGACCGCTCGATAGACCGCTCGAGTGGTCCGTCGAGCGGTCTGGCTCTGGACCCTTTTTGAAAACACCACCCTTGAAGGCTCAACACTAAACATTTTCTCACATTTTAAAAGGTTTCAAGGCACACCCATGCCAACCAAAACATGCTAAAACAAGGTTTAAAATGCTCCCTCGAGGCACAAGAGTTGATATAAAGCACAAAACTAACCGAAAACAATAACCAAACGTTGAAACCAACTAAAAAAAAACCATAATACATAACTACGGGAAACAACAACCAACTCACGGTTCCTCTCATGAGCCATATAACATACATGCATTGAATCTAAAGGCCTCGCGGCATACAAAACATGCTTTCAAGCCCGAATCATAAACTCATTTACATGATCCAACAACAAAGCGGAGATAATCACCGATCAACAAAACTACTCTAAATAACAAAAGACTTTTGTTTTCGCCTCTATCGGGGCTCACCAAGATCAACCCATATGATCAAGTTCACGTAAAAAGTTTTCAAATCCCACAACGTGAGCCGAAACTTAATAGGAATAGACTATAATGAAGTAAAAGCAAGTTATGAAATCACGTAGTATAAAAACGGCTCGACTTCACAAGCCTCAAAACGATTTTTCATTATCAAAATCACATATTTTCATATAACCCAAATAACGTCTAACAGTTTAAGAAAGTATAAACAAAACGTTATTTTCAACTTGGTTCGCACAACCGACAATAATTCCTATGCACTGACTTTATCGCACCGGGAATAATGGTAACAAGTATAGACTCTCGCCTATTAGCCTAGGTCCGGGGCATCCAATGACCCGCTAGGTAATGACAAGTTCTATACAAAACTATAAAACAAACGCCTTCCAATGGGGCAACCACTTTATTTACGGGGATTAATCCGAAAGAGCGAAACACCTACTTACGCAAAGTTTTTGAACTTTCACCGAGGAACAATGTTGGCCCAAATACATACACATTGCTACGGCACATTTATAGAATCATTAAAAACACGTAGCTCAACTATAAAAAAACGTTTGTAAATATACACTATCAGATACAAAACGTACAACGTCATTCCGCCACCTATTCCATTTGACAATAGAGATCAACCAATATTTTTAAAATGTTTCCACCATTCCAATCGAATAGTTTAAAAAAAAACCATAGCTCAACCTTGAGGGTTAGCTCCAAGCCTCAAAAACTAGGTTTTTACAACTTTTACATAAATCTCTCTGGTTTTCAAAACTCATCTTTTCAAAATCTCCAGACACACACATGTCCACCAATTTTTGTAATAAATCATAAAAACACAAAACATGTTTTTTGTCTAACCAAACACGGTTTAAACACAAAATCCAACATTTATAGCATTTTAAAATGGTACAATGAATATAATCACATGTAGCGCCATTTTAAAGCTAGATAGTCTAGAATCCTACCTCAGAGAGCTAGAAACTCAAAGCATTAGATCCCGACGAAAAGCTAAAGTCATTGAAACGAGATTTCGTTGGGATAAACGCGAAGCCCACAACGAGGATATCAACGAACCACTATCCCTACGCCAAAAACCGAGCCTGAACAAAGCTAAAATCTAGAGAATGTAGAGTATATGGTTTGAGTTCGAGAGAGAGAGAGAGAGAGAGAGAAGCTTATAGGAGAAGCTTTTGTTTCAAAAACCAAGGTGGTGAGTAGTCTTTTACAAAGCCTTCGTAGACAGATTGCTCGAGCGGTCTATTGACCGATCGAGCGGTCCTGCCCAGAAAAACACTACTTTTGCTACAACCCTCGACAGGACCGAGATTGAAGCTCATATGCATAACTAAGTCAATACATGCATAAAACTTATAGAAACATGTTTCTCTATAACGATTAAAACGATAACTAACACCTTACATATATGAGATATAAAAACAAAAGGAATCGGGTCTCACAACTCTTACCCCCTTTAAGGAATTTTGCTCCCAAAACTTGCTACAAGGTCAAGAAGAAAACAACTCCGGGTACCTAAAATGGACTTCAGACTCATGCTCCCACGTAACTTCCTCAACTCCGTGATAAAACCACAGAACCTTAATATAGGCAATGGTTCTCTCTCTCAATATTTGTTCTTTCGTATCCAAAATTCACATAGGTCGTTCCTTAAAAAGTACAACCTCATCCACTCGCAACCCAGCCCAATCTAAGACATAGGATGGGTTAGGCTTGTACTTCCAAAGTATGAAAACATGAAACACGTTTTGCACAGATGACAACTGAGAAGGCAAATTCAGAGTATGCCACCTCCCCAATCCTCTCCAGGATTTCAAACGGCTCAATAAAACGCGGCAATAATTTCCCGCTATGGCCAAATCTTATCAAACCTCGACGTGACGACACCTTAAAAAATACATGGTCCCCCACCCCAAACTCTAAGGACCTCCTCCTCTGATCGGCGTAATTCTTCTGACGACTCTCGGCTATCATCAAACATTGGCGAATCATGATAATTTTTTCTGTTGTCTCCCGCACCAAGTCAAGTCCCAACACTACTACCTCTCCCACATCTGTCCAATGCACTGGCGACCTACACGGCCTGCCATATAAAGCCTCGAAAGGTGTCATCCCAATGCTAGACTAATAGCTATCGTTATACGCAAACTCTGCCAACTACAGATGATTCTCCTAAGATTCCCAAAAATCAAGCACACAAGCTCTCAACATGTCCTCCAAAATCTGTTTAGTACACTTGGACTGACTGTCCATTTGAGGATGAAAGGCACTGCTGAAAAGCAAATTCGTCCCCAAAGCTACTTGAAGACTCTGCCAAAAATGTGACGTAATGCTCGGGGCTCGGTCAGAAACAATAAACACAAGCACTCCGTGCAACCAAACAATCTCACTGACATACGGCCTGCTCTACTTGTCCACGGAATCCCTCACACGAATGGAAAGGAAATGCATAGACTTCGTCAGTCTGTCAACCACAACCCAAATAGTATCATGCCCCTTAGGCTGTCTTGGAAGTCTAGATACAAAATCCATTGTGATATTCTCTAACTTCCACTATGACACTAGCAATGGCTGTAGCAATCCTGTTGGCCTCTGGTGCTCTGCCTTCACTTGCTGATAAGTTAGGTATTGAGAAACGAACTAAACTATATCCCTCTTCATTCCCTTCCACCAAAACTCTTGGCGCAAATCATGAAACATCTTGGTGCCTCTTGGGTGCACTGCAAGACAAGAATGGTGAAAGTCCCATAACACATCATCGCGGCACGATTCTGGCACAAATACTCGCCTACCAAACCGCAAACTCTGATCTGGACTTACAACCCATCCCTCGGTGTTTCTCCCACTACTGACTTGATTCTGTAACACCTGAGCCTCTTGATCTGTCTGTTGAGCCTTTAGCACGCAAGCAACCAACATAGGTCGTGAAACCACTGAAAACAAGGTCGCACCCTCCTCCGTCTCCCCGAGACTCAAATCAAACTCAATAACCTCCTAGAGCATGTTGCATTCTCGTATGGCAATAGAAGCTAACGAGGTCTTCTTGTCTAGGACTCGATCTTGGTACCAGTCCATAACAATCAAAGTAGAATCGTCTCCTACTAAGAGCGTCGGCCACGACATTGGCCTTTTTGGGTGATACTGAAGGTCAAAATCATAGTCCTCTATAAACTCCATCCACCGTCGTTGGCGTAGATTCAGGTCCTTCTGAGAAAATAAGTATTTTAAGCTCTTGTGATCTGAGAAAATCTTAATATGCTCACCGTACAAATAGTGCTGCCATGCCTTCAAGACAAAAATCACAACTGCCACTTTTAAATCATGTGTTCGATAGTTCTGTTCATGAGTTTTCAACTGTCGAGATCCATAAGTCACAACCTTACCCTTTTGCATCAGAACACACCCAAAGCCATCATGCGACGCGCCACAATAAACTGTATACCCCAAACCTCGTTCCAAAATAATCAACACTGGTGCACTTGTCAACCACTTCTTCATTTCTTGGAATGCTAAATTGCAAGACTCACTCGAAACAAACTTGACTCCTTTCCGTGTAAGGTGAGTTATCGGCGTGGTGAGTCTAGAAAAATCTTTCATGAATCGCCAGTAATAGCCCGCTAAACCCAAGAAGCTACGAATCTCAAATACATTTTTCGGTCGCTTCCAACTCATCACTACATCAATTTTTGAAGAATTCACAGACACTCCATCTCCAAATACCACGTGTCCAAGGAAATTCACCTTAGGCATCCAAAATTCACACTTCTCAAACTTAATGTACAATCGGTGTTCCCTTAGAAGCTGGAAGGAAATACGTAAGTGTTCCTCGTGTATCTCTCTTGATGGTGAGTAGATCAAAATATCGTCCATAAACACGACCAAAAAACGGTTAAGGTATGAATGGAATATTCGGTTCATCAAGTCTATGAACATTGCAGGAGTAAGCGTCAAATCAAATGGCATAGCGAAAGACTCGTAGTGACCATAGCGAGTTCGAAAGGCGGTCTTCGCTATATCCTCCTCCCTGATCCTCAACTGGATATCCTGACCTCAAGTCAATCTTCGAAAAGTAGCATGAACCCTTTAACTGATAAACAAATCATCAATCCTAGGCATAGGATACTTATTTTTCACCATTACTTGATTTAACTTTCAATAATCGATACATAATCTCAAGAACCCATCCTTCTTCTTGGCAAACAAAGCTGGAGCTCTCCATGACAATGTACTCAGGCATACAAACCCTTTATCAAGTAACTCCTGAAGCTGTACCTTAAGTTATCACAACTCTGCTTGTGCAAAACGATAAGACGACATCGAAATAGGAGCGACTCCCAGAACAAGATCGATAGAAAACTCTACGTCACGATTCAGTGGCAACTCAATTAGATCGTCTGAAAAGATATTTAGATAGCACAAACCACAGGGAAAACTCCCCTTGAACCCCAACAGCCTCATCTAACATGAGAGCCAAAAAGAGAAAACTAAGGTTTTCTCGATTTCACACAATACCAGGCATAGACACTAAAGCGTCGTCCTGTTCACCCACGAAACAAAAGCAATCGCCCTCAGGTGTACAAATTGATACCCTCCGTCGATCACAATCGATATAGGTACGATAGGTAGTAAGCCAATCTATCCCTAGGATGACATTAAACGTTGTCATGTGTAGAATGATAAAATCAAACTCTAAACAGTGGTCGGTGACCTATAACTCACAAAATCTACAGACTCGTCCCAACACCACGTTCCCACTAATCGGGGTCTCTATACATAGCACGTTACCCAACGAGTCTATCTCTAACCCCAAAGAAGATGCAAAAGCAAATGAGATAAAAGAATGTGATGCTCCTATGTTGATTAGAATACTGGCCCATGATCTGTATGCTAAGAGATTACCTCGGATAACTGAGGTAGTCGTTGTAGCATCAGGCACAATCGGTGCCTTAGATGAATTGGGATCTATAAGGGCGTATACTCTGCCCAGCGGTCCCCTTGTCTACCCACAATGGCTTTGCGTTGTGGGTTGTAGCATTGATTGAACTGAGGCATCCCTTTCGTAACCCTGAAAGTTTAAGATGTTGGCTGTTGCTACCGATAAGCCTGTTATCCCTATGCAGAATGAACAACTAGTGCACCTGCGGTGCTCTGTGCACTCCCTCCTTGAGGACAACTCCTACGAAGGTGTTCCATCTGGCCACACCCAAAACAAACTGGTGGCACTCTCCCCTAAGATTGAACAGGTACTGAACTCTAGAAGTACCTCTTATGCGGATAATTCGACGCATGATGCCCTAGTTACCTACACCAATAACATATGAGCTCCCTCCGCACCGACCTCTCTAATGAAGCCACCATGGGTACTGGTGTAGAAAACTGCTACAGATATGATCCCACAGGGTGAGAATTTGGACCGGCTGACCTCTATCGCTTATTTTTGCACCCCTTAAACTACGCAACTCGTCCACCCTATTGGGTTTTGCTCTCTCTAGCCCTGCGTGTTTTATTCAAGGTATTTTCCACGGTGAAGGTTGACTCCACCAAATTCGCAATATGTGCATCCTCAATGTCGCTACTCGATCTCTAATCGCGGGTTTTAAACCCCTCTCAAACCTCTTTGCACGCTTTCATTTGTAGCAACAATTTCTAGTGCAAAACAGGACAAGATGGTGAACTCTGCCTCATATTGAACCATAGTCAAACTCCTTGGGTGAGAGAAAAAAATACCTCCCGATATAGGTCCCTTGAGGACTCGGGAAAGTATTTATCCAGAAATACTTTGACAAAAGCTGCCTACTTTTCATCCACGGTGGTTCTTGAAAGTTTCCACCATTTGTGGGTGTCAACCCTAAGCTGAAAAGCAACAAACGCAACTCTCAAGTCATCCTCGACTATCTGTAATGTATCCATAAACCTCGTCATGAGCTCCAGCCATTCTATGGCCACCTTGGAATCGAAATCCCCAATAAAGGTAGGAGGGTCAAGATGTCGAAACTCTTGCGTCACAACAGTCACCCTCAACTCGGGTACTCCCACTCCTCCCGTAACGGCCTCATCTAGTTGACGGATAAAACTCACTGTCTCACGTAGCAACCCTACCCCGTCTACTGGTCCTTGGGGAGTATTAGCATCCCTAGCATCAGGGATTGGCACATCCCCTTGGCCCAAACCATGGCCATGACCTCGACCACGGCCTCGTCCTCTCTGCGCAGACATCATTTCTATACGAAATCAATATAGAACATAATAATATAAGATTCAACCAGCCATGTTATTACAAATATAAGATACATAATCATGCTAACACCTAACCATTCAAGATCATGTAAACAAACTCCAAGTATCGAGGAGTACCAACAAGAGTGATAAGTTAATTTGAGTGACCCACACAGATTCTTTGCTAGAAAATACGTCCGCCGAATGCATTTTTAACTTGGCTTCCAAGTTGGTTAATCCAAACACCCTAAGGAAAGGCAAATCAATTCTAATGTCCAAACTCTATGCTCACATTTTACACAAACTTCCCATGTTATTCAAAACATTAAACAGATGCATGTCAAGCACATGCAACCATCCTCACAAGGTGATGCAACCTCTCCCACGATTCTTAGGTATTTGAACCTAGTGCTCGATATCAAGTTGTCACGTCCCAAAATTTGGGTCACATGAATCACCCAAGAAAAACCAATTTTAAGATACCAAGATCCATCAAAATCACTTGAGCCAAGACGGGTCCGTGAACATAAACAAAAACAAGCTTAAAACCTTTCAAAATGTACTATTGGGGGTTTATTTTACGTAAAAGAACAGTTCAAAAGAATAAGGTCACGGTTCCCAAAAGTTAAGCTTTAAAACAAACAAAGAAATTTTTTAGAAAATTTTCCAAACCGCTCGATCGGTTAGAAGACTGCTTGCGTAGTCCTTGCAAGCTCACTGATTTTCACTCGAAACACAAAAACCGAATGTTTTTCATGACCGCTTGATAGGCCGCTCGAGCGATCCATCGAGCGGTCTGGCTCTAGACCTTTTTTGAAAACACCACCCTTGAAAGCTCAACACTTAAATATTCTCTCACATTTTGAAAGGTTTCAAGGCACACCCATGCCAACCAAAACATGCTAAAACAAGGTTCAAAATCCTCCATCTAGGCACAAGAGTTGAAATAAAGCATAAAACCAACCAAAAACGATAACCGAATGTTGAAACAAACTAAAAGAAAATCGAAATGGATAACTACGAAAAACAACAATAAACCCACAGTTCCTCTCATGAGTCATACAATATACATGCATTGAATCTAAAAGCCTCGCGCCATACAAAACATGCTTGCAAGCCTGAATCATAAACTCCTTTACATGATCCAACAACAAAGCGGTGATAATCACCGATCAACAAAACTAATATAAATAACAAAAGAGTTTTGTCTTCGCCTCCACCGGGGATCATCGAGATCAAGCCACATGATCAAGTTCACCTGAAAAGTTCTTAAATTTCACAACGTGAGCCGAAACCCAATAAGAACAAACTATAATGAAGTAAAAGCAGGCTATGCAATCACACAGTATAGAAACGACTCGACTTCACAAGTCTCAAAACGATTTTTCATCCTCAAAACCACACATTTTCATATAATCCAAATGACGTCTAACAGTTTAAGAAAGCAAAAACAAAACGTTATTTTCAACTTGGTTCCCACAACCGACAATGATTCCTATGCACCGACTCTATTGCACTGGGGACAAAGGTAACAATTATAGACTCTCACCCATTAGCCTAGGTTCGGCGCATCCAATGACTAGGTAGGTAATAACAAGTTCCATACGAAACTACAACAATAAACGCCTCCCATTGGGGCAACCACTTCATTTTCAAGGATAAATCAAAAGGAGCAAAGCACCTACTTGTGCAAAATATTTGGACTTTTATCGAGGAGTAATGTTGGCCCAAATACACACACATTGCTACAGCACATCTATGGAATCATTAAAAACACATGGCTCAACAACAAAAAAATGTTTGTAAATATGTACTGTCAGATACAAAACGTATAATGGCATTCCACCACCTTATCCATTTAACCATAGAGATCAATCAACCGAATAGTTTAAAAAAAACCACAGCTCAACCTCGAGGGTTAGCTCCAAGTCTCTAAAAGTAGGTTTTCACAACTTTTACATAAATCTCTCCAGTTTTTAGAACTCATCTTTTCAAAAACCTCGAACACACACGTCTACTAACTTTGTAATAAATCATAAAAATACAAAACATGCTTTTTATCCAACCAAAAATGGTTTAAACACAAAATCTAACATTTATAACATTTTAAAACGGTATAAACGCATATAATCACATGTAGCACCCTGTTAAAGCTAGATAGTTTAGAATTCTACGTCGGAGAGTTAGAAACTCAAAGCATTAGATCCTGACGAAAAGCCCAAGTCGCCAAAATGAGATTCCGTTCATATGAACGCGAAGCCCACAACGAGGATATCAACGAACCGCTATCCCTACGCCAAAAATCGAGCCCGAACCAAGCTAAATTCTAGAGAGAAGGTAGAGGATATAGTTTGAGTTCTCAAGAGAGAGAGAGAGAAGCTTGTAAGAGAAGCTTTTGTTTCAAAAACCAAGGTGATAAGTTGTCTTTTTCACAGCCTCCACAAACAGACTGCTCGAGCGGTATGTTGACTGATCGAGTGGTTTGCGCAGAAAAAACATAACTTTTGCTGCAACGCTCGATAGGATCGGGATTGAACCCCATATGCATAACTATGCCAACACAAGCATAAAATATATAGAAACATGTTTCACTATAATGATTAAAACGATAACCAACACCTTACATGTATGAGATACAAAAACAAAAGGAACCTGGTCTTACAACTCTCTCCCCTTAAGGAATTTCACCCCCGAAATTCGCTACAAGGTCAAGAAGAAAATAACTTTGGGTACCTAAAACGGACTTCTGACTCACACTCCCACGTAGCTTCCTCAACTTCGTGATAAAACCATAAAACCTTAACATAGGCTATGGCTATCCCTCTCAACACTTGTTTCTTCGTATCCAAAATTCTCATAGGTCGTTCCTTAAAAGATACATCCTCATCCACTCGCAACTGAATCCAATCCAAGACATGGGACGGGCTAGGCTTGTACTTCTGAAGCATGGAAACATGAAATACGTTGTGCACAGATGACAACTGAGAAGGCAAAGCCAAACGGTATGCCACCTCCCCAATCCTCTCTAGGATTTCAAACGGCCTAATAAAACGCAGCGACAATTTTTTGCTATGGCCAAATCTCATCAAACCTCAACGTAGCTAGACATTAAAAAATACGTGGTCCCTCACCCCAAACTCTCAAGGCCTCATCCTATGATCAGCGTAATTCTTCTAACGACTCTGGGCCTTCATCAAATGTTGGCAAATCATGATAATCCTTTTCGTTGTCTCCCGTACTAAGTCGGGTCCCAACACTACTGCCCCTCCTGTATCTATCCAACACACTAGCGACCTACATAACCTGCCATACAAAGCCTCGAAAGGCGTCATCCTAATGGTAGACTAATAGTTATTGTTATACGCAAACTCTACCAACTACAGATGATCCTACCAAGAACTCCAAAAATCAAGCACACAAGTTTTCAACATGTCTTCCAAAATCTGTATAGTACGCTCAGACTGACCATCTGATTGAGGATGAAAGGCAGTGCTGAAAAGAAAATTTATCCCTAAAGCTACCTGAAGACTCTGCCAAAAGCACGATGTAAAGCACGGGTTTCGATCAAAAATAATAGACACAGGCACACCATGCAACCGAACATTCTCACTAACATACAGCCTGCTCAACTTGTCCACGGAATCCCTCACACGAATGGGAAGGAAATGCGCAGACTTCGTTAGTTTGACAACCACAACCTAAATAGTATCATGCCCTTTAGGCGATCTTGAAAGTCTAGATACGAAATCCATCGTGATATTCTCCAACTTTCACTCTGACACTGGCAACGACTATAGCAATCCTGCTGGCCTATGGTGCTCTACCTTCACTTTCTGACAAGCTAGGCATCGAGAAATGAACTGAACTACATCCCTCTTCATTCTCTTCTACCAAAACTGTCGGCACAAATCATGGTACATCTTGGTACCTCCTGGGTGCACTGCAATATAAGAATGGTGGAAATCCCATAACACATCATCGCAGCACGATTCTGGCACAAATACTCTCCCAGCAAATTGTAAACTCTGATCGGGACTTACAACCCATCCCTTGGTGTCTCTCCTACTACCAACTCGATCCCGTAACACCTGAGCCTCTTGATTTATCTGCTGAGCCTTCAGCACGCAAGCAACCAACAGAGTTCGTGAAACTACTAAAAATAAGGTCACATCCTTCGCTGTCTCCCCGGGACTCAAATGAGTCAAGGCCCAGAAATAAAACACTCTAACCTTCTAACTAATCTCAAGGCACAAAATTCATCAGAACACATACAATATAATACCAGTACAGTTTATAGTCAAAGAGACAGACAAATTCGATAGTTACAGCATGGCAAGCATATATAAGAACAAGTGTAGAGGTCTGTGATGAAGTGGATGTGATGTAAGTGTCCAACCCGACATTCATCAAAAATAAAAATAGGAGTTCCACTTTCGAACTTAATTCTATTGCCTATGGGGACTTATTATCATTGCCGCCTTAGAGACTTATTGTCATTATCGTGATGGAACTTATTATCATTGCCACCTCAGGGACTTGTTGTCAATGCCATGATGGGACTTTGTTGTTATTACCGTCTCAGGGACTTATTGTCAATGCCGTGACAGGACTTTGTTTTTATGTTACCCATATGAAGACCAGAATGCTCGCTTGGTATTAAATCAAAGTTTAAGTTATCAAAATCGAAATTCTAGCGACGAACCCATGGTGCCCAACAATATCTATAAATCATTTCAAACACCGAGGGCACGCCCAGGGTGTACAAGGGGAGTTCATCCCAAAACATTTCTAAAAATTGGCAATCAGGGACTCCCTAAACTTAAAATCAAGAAAGACAACTCAATGCACACTTGACAACTTTTAAAGCCAAAATTGAGTATTAAATTAAAAGGGTTGACAATGTTTTGGGGCATCTAGACTTGGAATCAAGTTATGAGTTTTAAATACCATTTAGATAAAAATATTTTCTAAAATTTTCATATTTAACACTAAGGCCAAAACCTAAGGCAAAAGGGTGAACAAAACATCCTAAGTAAAAATAGTTCAGCACTTTTCTCAAGATTTTACAAAACATATGCTTTTATTGGTCTCAGCTTTGGGGTTTCAGATCATGTCCAAATGATCCCATGTTTGAGTATGTTCTAATTCAACATGTCCCCTACAAGTTTCAGATTTAGATCTAAGGATAGTTGTTTGGAACAAATTAGACGTTTTGGCCATTTTAGAAAATAAGTTCTGTTAGCCGCCAAAACTCAGCAGAGCCGATTTTGGACAGAGGGTTTGAAACGGTTTTCAGGTATCATCCCAAGGCTTTAAAGTCTGATTTTTGGGTAAAAATTATTTCCATATGTTATCTACAATGTTCATATAGACTACTTTTGGAATAGGTCACTAAAAATACGGGTTTTAGGCTACACAAAAATATGTGATAGAAGTGTCCCTTGATGGCTAAAACTCAACAGAGATTTTCAAAGGGATTTCGACCTATCAAAACTAAATATTTTGTGCTCATTTGTAGTGGATAGATATATATACATGTTATCTATAATTTTTATATTTTGATCAAAGTTCATATCTCATTGAAAACTAGGGTTTTCAAGTCGGTGGTGTTAATAGGTCGGAAAATGACACACTTTGGTAAAATTGTAATATCTCGAGTTCTACTTAGGCAAATGAGTTGAAACCAACTTTGGATGAAGGATAACACAAAAATATAAATATGTACATA
>JAULJZ010090748.1:0-12281 GCA_032270985.1 Heliamphora pulchella
TTACATCTCATCCAAATTCGTCTTTTAAGAATCAAGTTTGTAAGCCATGAAATTTGTTAGTGTCTTGACAATTCTCCTAAGGTCTCACTTAAATTATCAATTTAACACGCAAGTCATATATCAATAAGTTAAATTATATAGTTCTAATAACCCTTTCTAAAGCCCAAGTTCACCTCATTTTCTGAGATGACCTGGCAACTCACAAATTTAAGCTAGGTTTAAATTAAAACATACAATATCATCTTTTAGTGATTCAATCTCAGTGTACACAAAAACGTTTCCTTCAATTTTCTTATGATTTAATTCTACAAAGTTTCTTATCTTATTTCTTAATCATAAGTTTAATTTTGAAAATCTAACCTTAATTCAAATACAATACATAATTAATTAAATTCTCATATCTTCATAACTCACGAGTTATTCCAAACTCTCCATTAGACATGACTTAGATTATCACTTTTAACTTCAATTAATTAATTCTTTAAATTGAACTCATTCTATGGTTCCCCATCACAAGTAAACTATACTATATTTATATACATTCTAAACCACCATTTGAAACTCAATTTTCGTGAATCTCATGTTCTAATCATATGACTTAAGAGTTTATCCCACCATTTTCCCAAATCTCATATGTTAGCCAAACATTAATCTTTAGATTACTATTTAACAAATTATATGGCTCAAAGTCCCCATGGCTTCTCCGTAGTTCAACCCTTTCCGTATAAGTTTCTTAAATCAATTCATTCTATCACAATTCTTCAAATCCAAAATCATAATCTAATTTCTCTCCAGATTAGAATTTGCTTGTTGACTCACCCACCCATACACTATATCTACAATTATCATGTGTGGATCCCAATTTCACCGTAGGGTTCAACTTTCAGGAGTAAACTAATAAAATTTTAAAATGTTAGATAAACATCCCTTTACTGATCTAAATAGGTTAGGATTTCATGAAAATATAAAATTTTCAACACAAACCACAACAATTCACCGAATTTAGTCTAAATCCTACCTAGTGGTGTCGCAACACCTCGGATTTTGCCAACGTCTCCAAGCCCTAGGGTTTTAGCCACTTCAGATTTTTGCTCCTTGGAGGTTCAGATTTGATTCTCTTGATCAATAGCTCTTGATTCTCTCCTTTCAACCTCCAATTTGGTATTTGAGGTGATCAAATGCGCTTGAGAAGCTTAGCTCCAAGCTTGAGCTCCACAACTATGGCGAAAAAGCAGAGGGGGAAAAAGAAAATGAGGAAGACGACGCCGGCGATGGTGGTTGGTGCTGGCTGGGTGAGCTCACCAGCGGTGATGGGTGGTGGAGGCGACGCCATGGCCGGGCATGGGTGGTGGGGGTCTCGGTGATGGTGACTTGGCGTTGGTGCGACGGAGGGGAAAGAGGCCGACGGGGTGAAGGCCTGCGGGTCTCTCCTCTCTTATATGTCGCTCTCTCTCTCTCCCGTTCTTTCTATTTCCTCTCTTGAAGTTTCTCCCCTCATGTCTCAACTTCGACTTAGATGAAAAACTTTTTTTTTTTTTTTTTTTTGAGAATCCCTCTTTCCTTCTCTAGCTTATGAATTTTCCCGAATTATTTTCACCATCACCCAACCACAAATAAAATTCTTACATAGAACATCTTTAAAATCATATTACTTTAAACTCTCCTATTTAATTGAGTTTAAATCACATTAAAAAAATTGACTTTACTAAACTAGTCATGTATTAATATCCTGGGTATCCCGATATACCAACCCCAAACAATAAGGAAATATCTACCTTAAAAATTTATTCTCTACGGATTTAATTTAATTTCATTGAATTAATTAATTAAAGCTGTACTAGGTCACTACATGTTTCATCATAGCCGACACTTGCCCTAAAATCCCTAGTTGTTCTATTGGTCTTTTTCTTTTGTCTTGTATGTTTCTATTAAATAATATTGCTAGTATTCTTGAATATACACACTGTATAGCCACATGTCCCGCTTCACCGCAGTCGTTAACAAAACTTTTTACCAACTTTCAAGTAATTCTTCTTAAAATGATCAATGACCCCACACCTAAAATAAGTATTCATTTTTATCTTTTGATTAGTTTTCGAACACACGCAATAACTCCACACCTGAAGCAAGCATATGCTTCCATCCCCTTCACCTGCCCAGACGCTCATCTACTCAATTGATTTTCATTGAATCTAGACTTCTTAACTACAGAGGCACCTTCGATCTAGCGCCTTTGAAATTTTATTTTTATTTTTTTGTATTTCATCGCCCTCCTTATCATTTTTCTCAACTCTCCTTGCCCTAATCAAATTCGCACAATTATTCATCTCAAGACCCATCAGTCTAGTTCGTTCTGCCTGCATTGCCATCCATCTTGCATTCTGCTCCGTTAGTCTCCTAATTGCCTTCAGCATCCTAGCTATTGGATCAGGTTGGTTCATCAATTTGGGTAGCATCGATCCTACTTGTGTAGACACGTATCGTTGTACCTTGTTGAACTAACCCAGAATGAACGATGCTATATCCGAATTCTTTATACCATCCTTACTATGATATAGGTATGGAGTTCGATACTAGAATTTGTCTTAAGGGTATAAAGATAGGAATAAGCTACTAAACAGAAGGTTCAACAACACAAGGGTCACCTCCCCCAATCTAATAACTTACGTAGACTTCCAGTCAGGAACCTACGCCTATAGAACGCGTTTCCCAAATGGACCTCAAAGCCAGTTAATCAGATGCCCAAAGGCAAAGGTATGATAATCCAAGGTCTGAGCCACTCTGTATGCCAAACCGTGAAATGACGCACCTAACCTACAGTCCGCCACAGACCAAACTCTGACAAGTCTGCAGGATCTATAACCTAGGGCTCTGTTACCAAAATATTACACCCCCTCTCTAGGGCCAAAACTTAATGTAATATAAACATAATCAAAGAATAATTGTATCAGTGAAACTATAATTATCTGTTCATAGGATTAAAAACAGCAGTACATATCATGGATACATTTTTTTTTTACATTCAAACTGGAATATAAACTTAATAAAAACTTCGCACTTCAGGTCCTGATTACTAAAGATTTAAGCAAAAAAATAATTGACTGCGAGCCTGAGTTTATGGACCCGACAATTGTGGTGGACCAACTCTAGCCATCCCTATGATCTACAACCACAAAGGTTACAGAAGAGTGCATTTACTATTATAATGAACACGATAGAAAACAATCATTCTACTTCCAAATTCCAAAACATCATGCTCTCCATGAGAAAAGTAAGATATTACATTCACTTGTTATAGAATTTCATAAATAACCTCATCAGTTTTTCAAGATCTCACAATTTATGACGAACTTTTTTCAATCTTTGTAAAAGTAACACTTTAGGCTCAACAACCACAAATTATGCAATTCACTGTCTCATACTTAAAAATAAAGTTTTCGGCATAACCGTCATAATTCAAAATAATCGTGTCTCATTCACAACTCATTCCCAACAGTGACCAAGTAGTCGTCCACATCACGACCAGGAGTTTTGACGGTACCCTAACCTCAATTCTCAATGCATGGATAGCAACGAGATGGAAATGAGAGTCACTCTCCACCAAGCACGAGTGGTATGTGCTGTCCAGGACTTAGCCCGTAAAGCCTTTATGTGAGACCCTGACCCATTTTTTTTTCGGCGTTTTCGGATGCACGTTATGTGTTTTTGTTGTAGCATGTTTTATATGCTTTTGCTGCATATTTGAGGGTAGAGATGCATGTGGGGAAGGTTCTGGGGGCCCTGGGGTGTTACGGCGCGAGTTTCAAAAATTAAAAAAAAAAGATATTTTGAAGACCTATAAATATCTGGAGTTAGATATTTTCATAATGATATTTTTCAAAACTTCTCCAGTAAGTTTTTCGTTTTCTCTCTGCCTTCTCTCTAAGTTCTCGGGGGCCCAGGGCTAGGTTTTCAACGATCCAATAGCGGATCCTTGCTTTTGGTGTCATGGGCTACGCAATCATCCGATTAGATTTCAATTCTGGCGAAGCTCAATTTTGCACGTGGTTCGAGGCATCGAGTTTTTAACTCACCGAGGTAGGATTCTAGACCCTGCTGCGGTATAAGGGTGCTATGGGTAAACATGCTTGTTTTTAACGGGTAGATTGCTGTAGATCTGCGTTTGTTTTAAAGTTGAATTTTGGGGTTTTAAACTCGTTTTTGACGATTTATGTGGATGGAATCGGGTGTCGGGAGTTTCTTTTGAGATCTCGGTGTTAGGCCTAGATGTGTGGATGTTCACGGGTGTTGATTTGGAGTTTGGAGGTTTCGATTCGAGGTTTGCAGGGCTGGACCCGTAGCTTGAAAAACTGTTTCCGCGGCTGTTCGGTCGACTGAACCATGGTGTTCGGTCGACTGAAGCTTGGATCTTGAGTTCGGTCAACTGAACAGCGTGTTTTGACATTTTGTGGTTTTCCAGTAGGGTGTTTGGTCGACTGGAGGTGGGGTTCGGTCAACTGAAGTTGTGGGCTGTTGGTTTGTGGCTTTGGGTTGATTCCTTGGTTTTCGATAGGTGTTCTATGGTATTCAATTGATTAATTTATGGGAATTACTTGATTTTAATGTGAGAGAAGTGTCATTGGAAGGAAGATTTCTTGGGCTTCAATTTGAACACAAAAATGACCCAATTTCGAGTCCGGATGAGGAGATATGATAAAAAAAAGGCTAATTTCGAGTCCGGATGAAGCGAATCCAGGATCTTGGTAACCAGCTCCAACCACTCAGTGGCAACCGTGGGATTGGGATCCCCAGAAAAGGTAGGAGGGTCTAGGCAGCGAAACTCACGCATCACAACTGTAGCCCTCGGCTCGGGTGCACTCTCCCTACCCCTAGTGGCCTCAGCCAGTTACCAGATGGAGCCGACCATCTCACACAACAAATCTCCATCAGCAATAGGTCCTTGAGGTGCATTAGCATCCCCAACATCTGGGACTAGATCGTCCCTTCAACTAGAACCACGGCCACGGCCTCGTCCTCCCCGCGTGAACATAACTCTATACGAAAGCAACATAACATGATCAGAATCCATACAGAATGTTCTTGCTAACGTAAAGGACAGATAAGCATGCTAACACATAGCCACGTAATATCATGTCATCACATCTCACATACCGTGGAGAACCGACAAGAAAGACTCGTCCATCTGGATAACCTACTTAGATTTCTTGCTAGAAATCACGACCGCGAAACGCATCTCTAACATGGTTCCCAAGTTTGTTAATCCAAACACCCGAAAGCAAGACTAATCAATCCTAAGGTCCAACCTCCATACCCACGTATATATCACAAGCTATCATGCTATGTTAGGAAAACGCTGTAACACATGCAATCAAGCACACATACATCCTCACAAGGTGATGTACCCTATTTCCCATGGCTCATAGGTATTCGAACCCAGAGCTTTGATGCCAAGTTGTCACGCTCCAAACATCCGGGTCACGCGAAAGCCCACCAAAACACCCATTTAAGAAAATAGGTTTTATAGTTGAAAATAAAATATAACATTTGGATAAAATTTCCACATTTGAACTCTCATAAAAACTATAAACATGTATTCTCATACATGAATAAGTACATCGTCAAAAGGCGTACAAAACTCGCCTTCTGAAACAGGCATCACATGTCAAAGGTTCATGTATAAAACAGGAGAAACTACATCTAGTCTTCCGTCTCAAGGGGCATCTAGGTCATCTCCTCTTGTGTACCTGAAAAGTTTTCAGAAAATCCCACCACGTGAGCCGAAACCCAATAGAAACATACTATAAAGCTACAAAGCAGGATATGCAATCATATAGTGGGAGCTAGCGCGACCACAAAAGCAAACACGGTTTTCTCACAAAAATCACCAGTTTTCCATCTGAAAACTATCATTTTCATCCTTGAAACTATGCATATAAACCTGAGAGTTACCATGCCACAGTTAAGGGAAAGCAATAAAACAACATTCTCCACTCAGGACAACAATCAACCGAGGAGACAAGATAAATGAGATCCTATGTACTGACTCTGCCATACCAGACAAGGTAACCGCTATAGACTACTGCTCATTATCCTAGTCCTAAACCACTGAAGATCAGCTAGATAATGATAAGTTCTATACGAAGTTACGGCAATGTAACCACTTAGTTTACGGGAGTGCCCCCAAAGGTACTAAGCACCTGATAACCACTTAGTTTACGGAACCACAGCCCAAGGGTACTAAGCACCTAACCACCTCGTTTACGGGGACTAACCCGAACGACCGTAGGTACCTATGCTGCGCACGTTTTTGGACTTTCACCAAGGAGCAATGGAAGCCCACTCATAAACCCATTGTCCCGGTACATTTATCGATAACATTTCACATCAACCCACAAGAAGATATACAACTCATGTATATAAATGAGATCCAATCCATGAACCATGGAGATCAAACCAAAACATGTAAACACATATATCATCAAAACGTTTTAGAAGTTGAGACTCAACCCCACGGGCTAGCTTCAAACCTTCAATAAACACGTTTTCCCACGACTCCATTTTCAAACCATCTTTTGAAAACTTTCGGTAACCCTTTTTGAAACCATAGAACCTCATAAATATCTCGGATAAACATCGCACGAGGAAATCTTGAACCAAAACACCTCATTTTCAAAAAATGCCAGGTTCAGTCAACTGGACTCACCCTCCAGTCGACTGAAAAACACACTGGAAGTGAAAACCCAAAGCAGAAACCACTTCAGTCGACTGACCTCCCAGGTCCAGTCGACTGAACATCCCACATGATGATCCAGTCGACTAAACTCATGGGTTCAATCGACTGAACCAGCCTAGATCATGTTTTGGGCTACGTTTTTGGTTTCCAAACCTCAGATCAAACCTCAAAAACACCTGTTTTGATACCTAAAAGCATACTGGAGCTCAAGGCTATCATAAAACCTCAAAAGGAACATCCCTCTTTTGATTTCATCCAACTGAACGCCAAAAAATGATTTTAACCCAAAACTGGATCTAAAACACAAATCATCTTTTCATGAGCTTTTAAACGATAAAACATCATAAGATTACATATATATCCCTTATACAACAGTAGAATCTGAAATCCTACCTCGTTGGGTCGAAAACCTGACACCTCGATCCACATGCAAATTCGAGTTTCGTCGGAATCAAATTCTGACTGGATGGATGCGAAGCCCTTGATGCCAATACTAAGGATCAGCAGATGGTCCTTCAAAAACCAAGCTCCGGGCCCCCGAGAAGTTAGAGAGAAGGCAGAGAAAATTTAGAGGAAACTTAGGAGTTAAGTTTTCAAAAATATCTTTTAGAAAATATCTAAGTTCCGATATTTATAGGCCTCCAAAATATCTTTTTTTTTAATTTTTAAAATTCACACGGCAACTCCCTATAGCCCCGGGAACCAACCCGCATTCTCATATGAACATAAACATGCATCAAAACAAGTAAATCATACACCGCATGCATATATATGCAAGACACATCATATAGACATATAAGTCTCAAAAAGAGACAGGTCCGGGTCTCACAGGGGTACTTTCGAGTATTTAATTGAAACTTAAGAATTTACGAATTTATTAGGAGTAACAAAAGAAAAATAATTTTAGCTAAGTTAATCATGATTTAAAGACACTAATCTCTGTAGACACCCCAATTTGACCCCGCCTAATCTTAGGTGAATTCGATGATAAAAACATATGGATTAATGCCTCCGTACGATCCTTGGAAAGTGATCCAACCTCTGTATTTGAACCCGAAACCATCAAGCCAATGAAATTTTGACGAACCATCGAAACTTACTGCCCAAGTAAGGCGACCGCCAACTCTCTTCATGGCGCCCGCCATAGAACTTTGTTGAAACCCTAGCCCAAAGTGGCGACCGCCATCTTCCATCATGGCGACCGCCCACTTCCATTGTGGCGACCGCCATAGAACTTTGAGGAACCTTCCAAAAACATGGTGACCGCCAACTTGCATTGCAGCGACTGCCAACTCCAAATGGCCTGACGTGTCCCAAAACGTGGCAACACCTCATTGGTTGAAGAATTCTATAAATACCGTACCCCAGCGTACGTTTTCAGTACGAATTTTAAGTGAGAGAGACTCTGCCAATATACCGAGCGATCCCGAGCCCCAAAGCCGAAGTCCTGCTGAAATACCGAGTTTTGAACCTCCAATACCTACATTAAAACCTATATTGCTTGGATCACCGCCCGAGAATTGGCACATCAAAGCACATTCCCCCAATTTGAGGATTCTTAAGCAATCCAGATATCTCGCTTGAATCCCCGGTCTTTCTAAACTCTATTCCCTCTCTTTTGGGGTGTTCGGGTTATATTTAATTTCAATTCATGTGTTCCTTTTTATTTACATAGTTAACCTTTTCATCATTTATATTGCTCCATTTAATTTAGTTGCTTTAATTTCATTTAATTTAGTTGCTTTAATTTTATTTAATTTAGTTGCTTTAATTTCTTAGTGTACACTTTCACATTAAATATATTATCTTTTTCTTTAATTAATTCATCAAATTAGAGCTAACATAATTTAACGATACGATTAAATAATGTCGTTATTGTTATGATATAAGCACTTACATAAAAAATTGTTGTAATTGTCAATATTACACTCATTTAATTCTTGTATTTCATTTCAAGTCTTTTTTTTTCTTTTATGTTAATTTAATATTTTAGCATTTATTTTCTTTTCTTTTATTTTCTTTTAGCTAGTATAATTTTCTTTTACTAGTATTCCATTTTATTTTATTTTCTTTTCTTATAGCATTAATCTATTTTTCCTTTCTTTTTCTTTTTTTATAGTTCTTTTTTTAGTACTCATTCCATCTTTCTTCTTCTTTTATTTCATTAAACCTAAAAATCACAAAAAGTTCTTTAAGCTAATTTTCTTTTCCTTTTTAAATGTAATTCTCTTCCCTTTATTTTCTTTTTTTTTCTTTATCTCTTTTAAAACACAAAATGTAAATAATTAGGTTTTTTTTTTTTTAATGATTTAATAAACATTTTCTAACATTTTTCTTTTAACATAATTTTTCTTTTATGACATTTTCTTTTCCTTTAAATCTCTAAATTCTCTTTGTTATAAAACTTTCATTTCATTTTATTTGTTAACAAGCTTTCTTTTAGGATTCTTACGCATCTTTTATATTTAGTTTTTCTTTAATGTTAGTTCATTTCGGTGATATGCATGTTTTAGTTATTTTCTTCAAAATGCATGTTTAGAATAGTCTAACTTATTTTATAAACAATTCATGTTTAGAAAATTCTAGCATTTTCTACCATATTTTTGTTCTTTTATGCAAATCATGATAGGTAGTTTATTTTTGTGAATATTGCATGCGGGTGTGCTCCATGTATCCTTTAGTTAGAAATTGCATGACATAGGATTTAGGACTTTATCACTTTATTTGTTCTAACTTGGAATGCAATGTACATATGTTATGTATTTTCTATACTTAATTTTGAATGTTCTCTCTTTGCGCACATTTTCTATACTTAATTTTGAATGTTCTCCTTACGGTTGGGCGAACGGGGTGCCTAACACCTTCCCCGATTCGTACCTTAGCCCCCGAACTCTCTTTCTCTGGTTAACGTTTTAAAATATCAGTAGCCAATTTTGTTTTTTTTAGTTTTTCTCAAAAACTAAGTGGCGACTCTATTTTCAATAATAAGGGGTTTTCAAAATTCTATTTTCAAGGTGTTAAAATATTTTTTAAAATATTTTTTGAATTCTCTTGTTTTTGACCCCTAAATCCCAACGCCACAGTATTTTCTGGCGACTATGTTAGGGACTGGTTTACAAAATCAAATAAGAGGGCTAGACTCAAAAGAATCATTGGTTCTTACTATGTATTTATCATTTACATTATCGCATGCATATGCATTGATCTTCACCCCCTGCCTAGTCGACCCGATGCCCTGAGCGTTAATCCGTTTCGGAGATTGTTGGGAAGACAGGCAATCCTTACTGACTGTACGCTATCATAGGTACAGTAAAAGAGTTCGGGCGTACTATTTGACCATTTCCTGCCCCACTCCAGGCATGGGAGGTATATACCTGACTTTATTCAGAAGGTACCATGTTCAAATTAACCAAAATTGGCCTTTTACATATAGTAAACTTAGATCCCCCCAATTAGGTGCTATTAACTCTAGTAGGATTATGTTTTTTTCTTTATTGTATATTTTTGTTATATATTGTTAGGATTGTTTGTTCGGATTAGATTAGTTTTTCCCTAGGTTCGGCCCGGATTCTCTGTTATCCTTTGAATAGATTAGTTTTTCGCCTTCGGGTTCTTACCCGGGTTTCGATCTTCACCACGATCGATTTTTCACAGCATAGTTTTCTTCCTGGGGTTATGCCCGTGTTTCATTTTAACATCTCTAGGGTAGTTTCTCCCCCTTCCAGGTTCCTTTCGACTTGCTAATTCTATACCCCGTTTTGTCTAGGCTTACTTTCTTCAAATTCTTTTCTTTCAACCTATGTGAGAAAGTTTTGTTTTTCTACCATTATGCTATCGGTTTTCCTCATAGGTCAAACCAGTCTCTTGAGGGTTAGGATAGTCTTTTTGTCGGAATGCCATTCGCTTAGATAAAACCTTTCCTCTAGAACTTGGTTGATCTATCCCCTTTGGTTCTCATCCTGGGTTTTCAGATGTTCAGTTGTTATACTGGTGGAATGAGCCCGACAGGGGCATTATTTCAGTTTCAGCTGTTTTGGGTATCTAGGATATTTGTTGCCCGTTGTCTGAATTCTTTCAAAAAATGTCTGAGACTGGTTATTTTGCTTGTGGGATTTAGGTTTTTCTGTGGGTTACCATTGATCCAAAAAGAGTACAATTGACACGAGTTTGGGTAAGATCAGAATCAGACAGACTTCGTAGAGTTTTCGAATCAACAGACATGGCAGAGAACGAAGTTAATTTGACAGCCTTCATGAGGGCTATTACCGAGATACAGCAGGCCGTGGAGCAACAGACCCAGGTTCAAACTCAGTGTCAGGCCCAAATTCAAGCAATACAGGTCCGTGTGCTCGGTGTGAATGGACAGCCTGACAATACGAATGAGAATGATGGAGATTTTTGGGATGACAACCAAGGATCGGAGATACCACAAGTTGCCGTGCCACCTCGGCAGAAAAGATTGACCGAATAGAAAAGGCAATGAGGAAAGCAAAATGAGTAGCAGAATATATGCTGGATATAGGTGGTTTATGCTTGTTC
The DNA here is from genome assembly GCA_032270985.1 of Heliamphora pulchella. Taxonomy (NCBI): domain Eukaryota; kingdom Viridiplantae; phylum Streptophyta; class Magnoliopsida; order Ericales; family Sarraceniaceae; genus Heliamphora; species Heliamphora pulchella. The sequence continues at coordinate 11,273 of JAULJZ010090748.1, forward strand.
CCAGATGTAAAGCTGCCCAAAAAGTTCAAAATGTTAGAAATGGAAAAGTTCGACAGTACTTGGGATCCTCGTATTCATTTAAGGATGTATGTGGGCACTCTCTTCCCCATAGGGATTGATGATCAACTTAATGCCCAATTGTTCCATTAATCACTTTCTGGAGCCGCACAGAGGTGGTTTCTCTCTCTCGAAGTAGCCAAAACTAGAACATGGGAGGATATAGCCACCGCCTTCAACAGTCAGTACAGCTACAATGTCCAGCTGGACGTCACAACTCGAGAGCTTGAAACAACCTGATAAGAAAGTCAGGAATCTTTCGTTGACTTCCTAACCCGTTAGAGGGGCAAAGCTGTAAAACTGACAAACAGGCCAACCGAGAAAGAGCAGGTGAGAATGGTGGTTAAGAATCTACAGTCTCCATTAAAGCACCACCTCATCACGTAGCCGCTTTCTACCTTTGAACAGTTGTTCGACGCTGGGGTGCAAATTGAGGACGCTATCCAATCTGGTGATATCGAGAAGATAGAATCCAGTCAGAAACCACCAAGAAGGACTTTTTCCGCAACCAACCGTAGACACCCTAATTTGACCCCGCCTAATCTTAGGCGAATCCGATGATGAAAACAGGTGAAATAGTGCCTCAGTACGATCCTCGGGAGGTGATCAAAGCTCGGTATTTGAACCCAGTCATCAAAAACCTTCAAAATCAATTGTATCGAACCATCGATAACTTGTTTCCCAAGTCATTACCAGAAGTGCCGACCGCCATGTTCATTGTGGCGGCCGTCAATAGAACGTCTTGGAAACCCTAGCCAAAAGTGGCAGCCGCCAACTCCAACATGGCGACCGCTAACTCACATTGTGGCGGCCGTCAATAGAATCTTGTGGAACCTTTTCCAACCCAGCAGCCGCCAATTTGCATTGTGGCGGCCGCCAACTTCAAATGGCCTGACGTGTCTCAAAACGTGTCAAATTGTCATTGGTTGAAGAATTCTATAAATACCGTACC
>JAULJZ010090759.1:0-12281 GCA_032270985.1 Heliamphora pulchella
GGGTTGCGGGTCCTCGGCTAGGATCTTATTTTTTGGTAAAAAATTATTTATTAAATAAATTTTGTATTTATTCAAATAAATATGTTGTCAATTATTACCGTTTTTTTTAAACCGGGCGGTTCTTTCCGAATAGGTGCGCCTGTTTGGTTTATTGAATCGCACCGGTTCTGGTATGTCCAAATAGGTGCGTCTTCAATCTTAAATTCACATCTCCAGCGTCATTCTCTGAACTGAAATTTTCTGTATCTATTTCTGTCGTCCACTCCGTCTGTTCAACAAGAAAGGATTCAATCATTGTTCTGTTCGCCGAGCACGCAAATTGCAGTACTTCTTTTGCGTGCGAGAGACTAAGTATTCCTGGGAGGTAGACGTTCGAATCCGTAAGCACTACTGCGAGGGGCGAATCTACTTTAAGGACAAAGTGTTATCCACTTGCCTTAGTCTAATTGTTTCCTGTTTCCTGTTTCGAGTTAAAAGTTTTGTGAGTATTCTATTTGCTACTTTTATATTATGTGTTCTATAATTATTTTACAATCTATTTTATTCTCACATAAACAAATTGGTGTTTTTTGTTAATTTTAAATATCAGTTTGTTTATATATATTATTAAATATATTGTTTATATATTTATTTATTAGTTTATGCTTGTTACAAATATATGATCTACAAAATATATAAATATCTATGCGCCTTCGTCTTTCTCTGCGTCGTCTCTTTCTCTCTCAGAAAATACAGGACCGTGCTGAGAACGAAATTAAAAAGAGATTGAGAGACGCTGAGGTACAAATGAAATTTATACAAAACAATAAATATATTTATTTATATAGAAAATTTATTTATTTTTATATAAATAGATAAATTTATGTATTTTATATAATAAATAGATTAATTTATCTATTTGATCGGTTTTACTATTAAAATAAATAAATTTATTTATTTATGTATTTATTTGTTTACTATATAAAATAAATGAATTTAGATGGTACCAATTTATATGTTCTGATTTATACTCGCGACTTCACTTCTCCTTTTGCTTCCTTCCCCCTTCTTCCTTCTCCCTCCCTCTCTCTCTCTCTCTCTCTCTCTCTCTCTCTCTCTATAAACCCATTGCTATTCACACACACAAATGTCTGCATTTAAACCATGGAGGGACCAACATTTATTTATTTTTATTAAAACCTTCTTTTGGAGGGACCAAAGGCGGCAAAGCCATGGCAGCTCTGCATTTAGGCCATGGAGGGACCATAATTTATTTATTTTTATTAAAAGCTTCTTTTGGAGGGACCAAATGCAGCAAAGCCATGGCAGCCATTTGAGCGCCACTTCATTCTCTCTCTACTCTGTCTCTCTAGACTTCTCCATCAAAATATTTTCAACGTTGAGGTCTCTACCACCGTTCATCTCTAGACTTCTTCGTCTAAGCATCTGGTAAAGCTGACGATTTTTCTGTGGTAAATGGTCGTCGGCAATTGTCAGAGATGATTATCGGAGTTCACCGGATATGGTCGTCGGAGATCCTTAGTGGTCTCCAAAGATAGAGATGGAGAGATAAAGTATTAATGTGAAAGAATAGTATTTAGAATAATAAGAGTGTTTTAGACTAATTTTACACAATAAATTTTATGAGTTAAAATATTTTTTTTGCTAGATTTAATATTATATGAAATATTATTTATGATTGCTACTCCAAAAACCCCCTACAAGAAATATATATTGGCCATGTTTGGGTTAAATTGCATAGATTTTGTTTATTTTTTATGAATTTTTTTTGTTTGTTGGTTAAATTTTTTTATTTTTCCAAAATTGTTTAGATGAACAAAAAGAAAGTAAAAAGCTTGAGGAAAGATAAAAAAAAAGATCATCAAAGACAAAAATAAGAGATATTAAATTTGGCTTATTAGTTTATTTTGATTTGTCATTTTTGAATTTTTTTATATTTTAATTAAAAAAATTTTACCTTTTTGACTCGCCACAATGAAAAAAATCAAAAAATATAATAATTCAACTAAGTTATAAATTTTTTTTATTAAAAACAAAAATAAAAAAATGAAATAAGCAGTTATTCCAAACATGACCTATGTATTGGAACAATTATTTGGTGGCGGAGAGTACTACAAATTTTTTACCAGCCATACAATTAGGTTGAGTTTACTTCAAAACATTGGATTTGTTTGTTAGTTTAGATATGATTGGATATGATAGAAAGAACTTAATATATTAAGAGATTATAGATATAATGAGAAATTTATTTTATATTTGATTAGGATGAAATAAAAAATGTAATAAGAGTTGTAGAGTTATTTCTTACCATTAGCTAAAGAATTATGATAATATAAAGTTTAGTACTAATAATATTAAGAAGAATCTAATATATTATTAATACTATAAATGAGAAATTAACAATTTTTATTTATCGAACTGTTATTCTGAGTCCTGCAATATATACATAAAATTCATAATATCAAGAGGATAAAAAAGATTAGTGAGTTCGTCTTGTTTATTAATCTAATCTCTCATTCTCTAACCCTTCAAAATTTAAAAAAAAAAAAGCAGTAGAGCATTCATGTGATCATGTGATTATTAAAAAAATTCATGTCACGCACTTAGAATTTGCTTTTAAATCTTGAGAGGACTCGCATAATTTCGTTATTTAGTGGTGGAGCCAAAATCTATAATATGAGAATAAATTTTAATTTCTAGTACAAAAAAGGGACTATTTAAAATAATTATATTTACTTTTACAATAAGTTTTTATATATACAGTGCACAAAATACTGCATATATAAGTGATGATCTTTTATTTAAAAATAAAATAAATAGAATACATAATTAGTTATTATAATTAGCGACACGTGCGCATGCGGTGAACTCTTTTGTATTTTATTTACAATACGTAGACTTATTGTTATTTTTAAGACATATAAACGAACGCACAAATGCATATCGATACATATTTAATAATTTAAAAAAAATTCACTTTATTTAAATACCAAAAAGACAAGGTAAAAGACTTTATCATAAAATTTATTATGATGAAATCCGAACTAAACTTCTTTTTAACTTTTCTTTAAATGTACAAAATTATAGAATTTTAAGAAAGTCATTCTCCATCTTGGTACGAAATCTTTACAATTTCAATCAAATGTAAATTATAAATGCAATGTTACAAATACTTATAATTTTATCACAGGAGATACGCTCTTCTACAAAGATATAAATTATTAGTTAAATGTTATATAATACTTGATATTTCTATCAGAGTTGGGAGGCCATAACTCACTCAGGCCCAACATAATTTCACCACTAATAAAATTATTAAAAAATTATGAAACTACATAATCATGTTGAAAATTGAATATTTTTACCATATATAGATACACACCACAAAAGTATATATATATATATATATATATATATATATATATATATAATCCATAAACAAACAAAGAGAAGAGGGAGAGGAAGAGGACCTTCTCCTTCTAGTGGGTACGGAACAAACAATCTACCCCCAACTTTTTGATTGCCAACCATATTCTTTTGCTTTTTTACAAGCAACCATGAACCATTGAATCAATCACTTTTCTTGTAAGTTCATTCATTTATAGTGACACCCACCTTTTATTTTTTTTGCTTTAGTTTATTCCATTAGTTTAATGGCAATTTGGTTAATTTGGGTTTTAAATACCAAAAGTGGGTGCATTCCCTGGGGCTAGATTTATACTTTATAACACACACACACACACACACACACACACATATATATATATATATATATATATATATATATTGGTCCAGCTAATTATTAATTATTTGGGCCATGAATAATAGCCGTTTAATGTCGATATTTTTTTCAAAATTAATAAATTTTACACACAGAATTTACGTGGTTCGACCACACCAATTTACGCATATACACTAATGAAAAAAACAATATTTGAATACACCGTATATAAAATAGTACAACTATTCTATTTTCTCTAATATAGCTAGCCCATCTAAATTTTTTCTTTAATTTACTCTTCACATATTTACGAGAACTTTCAAAGTTCCTATTTATAGGCAAATTTTGAAAATTTTAATCCCTATACAACTACTAAACCAAAATTCTATTAGTCTTTTAATGACCTTTTAACTTTACTCAACTCAAATACATACAACTAAAATTCTAATTTTATAGATTCTACATAATTTTATCACACGCTCTTAATGTATATATGGTGGTATTTGTTGTTGCTGAAACTAGTAATTTATAAATTGTAATTTATAGTAGAAGTTGTAAGTGCTTGGTAAAAATCGTAAATTATAACTGAAATAAAAAAAATTGTTATAATTTGTAAGAGAAATTATAAATGCTTAGAATAAATTATAATTTATAACTAAAATTAATAACAAAAAATTAAAAATAGAAGTAAAAAATGTTGTCAAACACCCTATATATATGAAGGTGGGTTTGATAGGAATTGGAGTGGTCAAACCCATCTGTCATCATCCGTCTCTCTCTGCCTTCAAAAAGAGATTTGTTTCTTGGATTGTGATTCCAATCCCTTTCATTCAACAAACTGGCGATAGAAAGAGAAAGGGTTGATTTAATTCACAGTAGAACCTTTGTCTCTTTCCTTCAAACTTGTTTATTGCTCGTGTTTTGCATTAACCAATATAAATATGGGGTGCGTATTATCCCCTTATGGGTCTGAATTTGAATAGTTCATTTTATAAATTTTATTGAATAGATCATGTATATTGTAATATTTTTATTTTATATTTAATTAAAATTAAGTGAAAAATATAAAAAGTACTGAGTTCTTTTAAGCCGTCATATAAGTAGAAAAGATAATTAATAGTGTAGTATTTTACAAATTAAAATAAAAATTCCTTAACAAAAAAAACTACATGCAAGTGTCACTACTTAATGACAATGCCAGAAAGTAACGAGTAAAGATTTTTTTTTTAAAAAAAATGAAAAAGTAAAGAGTGTAGAAGCATCAAATTTATTTTTGGCATTAATCACACTACTCAAACAAAACCCAGACCTAAACATATATCTATATTGTTTAAAAAGTTTAATAACTTTTTTTTTAAATATAATGAGTATAATGCACTCAATTGAAAAGTCAACTCAACTCTTGTGAGTACAAAAAAGTGTGCTAATATTCTAAATACTATGATTTAAAAATAAAAAATAAAGATATATTAGACATTTTAATAAAATAAAATAAAACTACCATAAATAAATTATCTCAAACACTACTTTTTTTCCTATTCTTTCTTGAAAAAAAGAGCAAAATATATCTTAAAAACTAAAATTTTTAAACATCCCAAACATGACTAAATGAACACTTAAGCACTTTACTCTTACAACACTTTGGAATTGGGTGATTCTACATGCAAACACTTCGTTTCTTTGCACACTCATTTATAAAATTATTAATGCATCGTCTACAAATACCTCAATGCATAAGGTGAGTGAGTTGGGATTTTGGAACACATGAATCCCAAAATAAGCCAACTGGTTTAGATAGCGAATTCTCACGTAAACTTCAATCTAGACAAAACAAATTAGAGAATAAGAACATCTACAAGAATCGAGACGATATAAGTGATTGGGCTCATTATCTATCTCCACAGAGAGAAGAAATAATCCACTATACACAAATAAGAATTATAAGTTTCACTCTCTTCTTATCACAATATCTATGGCCTCAAACCAAGCATCTCTCTATCTCTCTACACTTTCTCTAGTATTCAAACTGAGCCTCTCTAGAGTATATGGCAACCCTAACTATCTCCGGGTCTTTACCATAACCTAATATATATACTGGGTCAAAACAATGACAACCGCAACTTGAGCTGTGCACTAGAAATTGATGTCCCGCACAGACCGTTCGAGCGGTCTCAAGATCGCTCGATCGGTCAAAGCACGCTCTTAGTTTCTCTGTAGTCCGCAGAGCTTCTAGGGACAATTTTTCACCTTTTTCAGCATTCCACATTGTCCGAACTTCCAATCGAACAAGAATGTCAAAAATTCGAGACACAAAACCCAACAATTTCCACCTTGGCTCTAATTTCTAAACCATCTTGAAAAACTGTTAGTCGACTCGTTTTGCACCCCTTTCACGGTTATGGATGCTCCACATTCTCTAATCATCAAACTAAATGAACTTGGACCAAATTCAAGCCACGCTTGAACTTGACCCTCTTACTATGAACAGTCTTCTTGTAACACCCCGACCCTTCACATGGTAACGATATTGTCCGCTTTAGGCAAAGCCCTCACGATTTTGTTCTTTTCAGGGGGTCACCCATCCTTGCATTGCTCCTACCCAAGCATGCTTAACTGCGGAATTCTGCTATGGTCTCTACTACCTGGGAAAAAGCCTCTCGTTGAATGTAAGGGTCCAAGATTTTTCTTTTATAACCTAGGAATTCCCTCTCCCTTTCAGATGTAGGATACCAGGATATCACAATCCACCCCCTTGGGGCTGCACGTCCCCGTGTAGTAGCCTGCTAGTTCCGGTAGCCTACCAGTCCTTATCGACCCCGCCCACTTAGTAGCTCGCCCACGTGTCACGTGAGACGGCAGGGGCCCACACTCAGAGGTGGGGAGAGTTGGCTCTAATACAATTTGTAAAAACCCCGACCATTCATATGGCAATGATATTGTCCGCTTTGTGCAAAACCCTCACGATTTTGTTCTTCCTAGGGGTCACCCATCCTTGCATTGCTCCCGCCAAAGCATGCTTAACTGTAGAGTTCTGCTAGGGTCTCTACCACCTGGAAAAAGGCCTCGTTGAATGTAAGTGTCCAAGATTTTTCTTTTATAGCTCAGGAACTCCCTCCCCCTTTTCGATGTGGGATACCAGGATATCACACTTCTCGTTCTTGAGTAGTTTCACTATCTCCCAAGTCTCAGCCTTCTGTGGTGACTCCACATTTTTTAACATTGCTACTTGTCACTGATCTTTGTCTGAGCTGCCTGTAGCTTTCTTGTAAGACGAAGGATTCTCACTGCACTGTTCTCGCTACTGCTGATTTGAACTACTATCACCCGATTTTCTCAGTGAACTAGTCTAACTAAGCTTCATCTCGTCTGTTGCTTTCTTTTTCTAAAGTTCTGACGTATTCTACTTGTCAATCTGACTAAACTGCAAATCTCTGAGTCTCATGTTATCCCTGGTGGACTCTGCTTGTGTAGTAGTGGTAACTCCACCTACCACGGTGTCCTCTACCAATCTGTAGAGATTTTTAACATTATGTCCTTTCATGATAACAGTAGCACCTCTACTAATCTTCAGCGCTCCACCCTTTACTATGTACCCGCAACCCAAAGAATCTAATATTCCTAAAAAAATTAGATTTTTCTTTAACCCTAAAACCTGTATGATATTCCCTAGAACCATTACAACACCATCAAACATTTTGATCATCAGTGTACCTATTCCAATGGATTGGCACACAGTGTCATTCTCTATTAAAACTGTACCTCTTTGTAAGGTTTATACATATCAAATCATTCTCTTATTAGACACATATAATATGAGCATCCTGAATCTAGTATCCATAACTTTGATAGAAAATTAAAACCCAAAGATGCTAAAAGTGAATCTGCATCTACCCTACAGTCTAATGACTCCTCTGTAAAACTGACAGTCTTTTAAGGCGTTTTTCCTTTCTTCTTCTCCTCTAGATGCTTCTTTAGTTTTTGGCACTAGTTCTTGTAATGGCCAGTTTTGTGGTAGTAGAAGCACTCAACATCCTTCTTTACACGTGTTTTAGACTAAGATCTTCCTATGTTAGAACCCTGCTCATTGGATCTACTTTTTTTCTCTTTCTTAACTCATACTGAATCACAAGCAGTTCCTCTACATTTAATTCACCATCCTTTTTCATCTTCTCATGTGACAAAAAAGTGCAGGTGACATCTTCAAGTTCTAGAGTGTCTTCCTGTACATCAGCATTGTCACCAGATGATCATAGAATGTCGGAAGCGATTCTACCAAGAGTGTCACCTTATCCTCATCATCAATCTTTTCTCCAAACTTGGATAATTTTGTGATGAGCATATTATACACATTGAGATGTTCCAATAGATTTGTATAGTGTCTCATCTGTAATTTGTACAGTTGCTTTTTCACGTACAATTTGATAACCATATTTTTCTTCATATAGAGACCTTCCAGCTTCTGTCAAATCTCTTACGTTGTCTCCACATCAATCACATTGTGAATAACTTCGTCTTTCGAATTCAACCGAATCGAACTCGCGGCCCTGCCATTAAGTTCCTCCTAATCGTCGTCCTTAGCTTCTTTGCCTTGTCGATTAACGCCTTGGAGATCCCTTACTGGATCAACAGATCCCTCACACGCCTCTACCATAGTGAGAAGTTATTCTTATCGATGAACTTCCCGACTTCATACCTGATGTTCGACATCTCTATTTGCAGTCAAGTGATTAAGCCTTTAATCAAAAGTTCTGATACCATTTGTTGGGATTTTGGAATACATGAATCCCCAAAATACTGCTTTGGGAGGCAGATTCCTATGTAGGTTTCAATCCAGACAAAGAAAAATAGAGAACAAGAACATCCAAAAGAATAAAGACGATATACATAATTCAGCTGACTGCCTATCTTCACGGGAGAGAAGAAATAGTCCACTATACACAAATAATGATTATCAATTTCACTCTCCCTCTCTCTCTCTCTCTCTCTCAATATTTATGGTTTCAAACTGAGCCTCGTTTTGTCTCTTTATAGTCTCTCTAGCCCCTAAACCAAGCATCTTTAGAGTATAGGATGACTTCTAACTATCTCTAGATTTTTATCATAACCTAATATATATATATATATATATATATATATTAGGTCAAAACAATGACAACCGCAACTCTAGCTGCGCACAAAAAATCTCTATCCCGCACAAATCGCTCCAATGGTCAAAGCACACTCTCGGTTTATTTGCAGTATGTAGAGCCTTTGGTGACAATTTTTCACCTCTTTCAGCATTTTACACCGTTCGAATTTTTCGCCAAACGAGAATATTAAAAATTCAAGACACAAAATCTGAGTGTTTAAAACAAAAGAAGGGAATGCATAAATACAAACATAATTAGAGAGTACAACCACATTCTCTTCGTATTCCGCCCATTATTCGTAACAATCATGATTTGGGGTTTCTTTTTTCTCTGGTAGTCAAGGCGAGTGTAAATTTGTAGTTTTGAATCTGCAAGGGTGAGATATTGGCAATATTTGATCTAATTGGTGTAATATTTTTTTGGATTTTTATTCAAATACAAGATAAACAAAAATAGTAAAAAAATCATCAAATAATAAAAAAAAGTTCATTAAAATCCAAAAATAATAATTTGACTAACCAATGAGAAGAGTTCAAAAAATATAATAATTTAATCCAATAATAAAAACAAATAATAAAAATAAAAAATAAATAAAACAAAATTAGTAATTAAGTTATTATCCCAAACGAACCAATATTTTGTCTTATACGTTCACGATGAGTCTTGAGCGTATTTGAAACTTTGGACCCAATTTTTCAAGCTCGTGCATAATGTCAACTCATCTATATAATGACTTTGTTTGGCAAGCACTTAAAGCTCGGTCTTTTATCTTTTGACTTAAAATAAAAAATATCAAAAAGCTTCATTTGGGAACTCAAAACTTTTAGTTTTTTTGCCTTTTTTCTTTTTTATATAAAATAATTTCATATATTTTTTAAAAATATTATAACTTTTATTATACACATTCATTTTATACACATCCGTTTTTATAAAAATTATATTTCTAAAATTTACTCTTCAAAATCTATCAAACAAGATCAATATTGAATATAAAATTGTCTAAAAATAAATTTTAAAAATTTATAATATTTTGTTTATTTAAAGCTCTTTTGATGTAAAGTCATTTTAAGCTAAATTTTTTGCTTTAAAGTCACCTATACGATTTACCGACCGAACTTTTTGCTTATTTAGCTTAAAGTAGCTTTATGCAAAAAATCTAGCTTAAAGCAAGATTTCTAAACGAGACCAATATGAGTAGCTTTTAAAATGCCTTACGTATTTATTTCTTAAATAGTTGAGATAAAATTTTGAATCAGATTTTACGATTAAGATTGATTTTGATAAAAAATTTATTCTCTTTTAATTACTTTATGGATGATACGCATTTTAATTTCCTCAAACTTTTATGATCAAGATTAATTGAATCACAAATATATCTTCTCTAGATATTGGAGTACGACGTGGTAATGTGTTATGAGGGAACCCAAAAATTCATGTTTTGATTCTTCTCCAATCAGAATTTTAAATTATTTTTCAGAAAAATAAATATAATAAGACTTTTAAAAATGTAAAGATATTTTTAAAAGCCAAAAAAGAAAAGACGTTAATTCAATGGCAATGAAACTATGCAAGTACAATAATGCACACACAAACTAAGCACAAAATTACTAAATTTTATATTCAACTTAACATATATATGCACTATCCTCTTTGGGGTTCTCCTAGAGGGGCTTCCTATTGCAAAAGGCAGGGTTAGGCTCTCCCGGAGTACGGGAGCTTTCAATGGACAAAAAGATTTCCATGGAAGAAGCAGTAAGGAATTTTTAAAAACAATTTATTCTCACAAACGAAGAAGAGGAAGAAGTTGAATTGGATACCAACATTACAAAGATCAATGAAGACAAAGGGAAACTATGTGTGGTCAAAAAACTTCTAACCCGGAGAGCATGCAACTTTGAGACTGTGAAAGCCACAATGTTTACATCATGGAATCTGTCAAGAGGAGCCACTTGCAAGGTTCTGAAGGAAAACTTATTTTTATTTCAATATAACCATATAGTAGATAAACAGAGAGTCCCCACAAATGGGGCATGGAACTTCGACAACCATCTGCTAGTACTGGAGGAGTATGATGGAAGATTATGGGATTAAACCTCATAGAGCCTCATTCTGGATTAGAGTGTATGAGCTTCTGCTCGCATGTATGAACAAAGACTTGGGAAGAATTATTAGGGGGAAATGTGGCACTTTTGAAGATATGGAGTTCGGAGAGAAAGGTTTAGCATGGGGTCCTTACTTTTGTATTCGGATGAATGTGGATGTAAGAAAAACAATAAGAAGAGGCGTTAAAATTGCATTAGGGAATAGAGAGAAAAAGTGGGCTAGTTTCAAATATGAAAGACTCCCACTAACTTGCTATTATTGTGGAGTGATGGGGCACAATGAAAAAGGCCATGAAGAAAATCTATTGACACCATCCAGAGAAAATCACAACCAGGGCCAATACGAACAATGGTTAAGATTCAGAGGTAATTCTATTCCCAAAATGTACAAGAATTCACAGAAAAGGGAGAATGGACCTTCTAAAGGGGCTAGTTCTTTAGTGAAGAATGTAGCAGATGAGGATAACAACAACCATGATGAAGGAACCAGTACCACGAAGGAGAGACAGAACTCACCGGTGATAAACCGACGAGGGAATCTCCGGTTGGAGGAAGATTTATCAGATTTGGAAAGGAATGTGCATCGGGCTAAAATTGCAGACAAGATTTCCATAAGGTCGAGAGTGGATATGGAAGGCATGGAGTCTATTGCGAAAGATAAGGAGTCCGAAGTTGGAAGGGGGAATTTGAAGTTATCTCAGAAGGAATGGGAAGGGAAGGAGATCAGAAACATGGAAGGAAAGTTAGATCAAATGATAGTGGACTTTGGGCCTATGGATACAAATTACCATCTAGGTGGGCTGGTATATAAAGAGGGAGACATAACGGGTCAAACCTAATCCAATTACTCAGCCTCACAAATCGGGTCGGGAGGATACTCTCAAGAAATTGAATCTCATCAATCTGGAGGGGGACAACGACGATCTAAGGTAGGACTTTGGAAGAAATGAAGCTACACAAACAGTGAATGATAAGAATAAGAAGCGCAAAAGAGAAGGAAATTTAGCAAAGTCTAACATAAAAGAGCAAGAGGTGGGAAAAAACAAAAAGAAAAGGTATGGGAACTTTCTTAAACATCCTCCCCAAATTACAGATAAGGTAGTGGCTGATCTTCAGCCCCACCGAGAGTTATGAAAATCATAAGTTAGAACTTTCGGGGGGCATGGGAACCTCCGGACAATTCATAGCCTTCAATCCTTGATATAAGTTGAAAATCTCAATATCATGTTCGTTATATATGTTGAAATTTTAGGAATTCATTGGCCATTGAATTCCAGAATTCAATAGCAGAATTCAATTGCAATTGAATTGGCCATTCAATTGGCAATT
>JAULJZ010090770.1:0-12281 GCA_032270985.1 Heliamphora pulchella
ATGAGAAGAGTTAGTCGGCACCCATAGAATGAATCGCAACCACCAAGAACCAAAAACAAAGCCGCGAAGCCCAGATCGAAAACCCTAGGGTCCGAAACTTGCAAAAACTTTAAAAAATCACAAAATATACCCATCTTTTCCCAAAAAATCAAGAAAAAATCATCGCAACGATCAGTGGACTAGGTGAATCGAACTAGAGAAGCGGCGTTCGTCGTCATCCGTACAGTCACTGACGTCATGCTGACATCATCGTACGGAATATGACGTTAGCGCATCGTTTTTTGCTGCGCGACCAAGGCTGAAGCTTTACAATGCTTTTAGGGTTAGATTGGAGATGCTTTGATACCAAGTTGAATAGTAGAAAATAGATTTACGATTTAAAAGAAGGAGAGATAGAAAAGAAGACCAGAGATAAGAAGAAAGAGTTTAGGGAGGTTCCTGCACCCACACATCATTTATATATTAGTAGGTCAAAGATAAGTACAAGAATCCTACTAAGAAAATAAAATAAAAATAATAAATAATAAATTCACAACAAAATCAAAACATAAAAATTTGCAATTGCATCAATATTCATAAACTTATCTTAGGTCAGTGATATATGCATAAGTAAGATTAGGTTTGATCAGCGAAATGAGGAGATGTTTGGCAGATATGGAGATTCAAGGTTTCAGGTTAGATACAATTTGCTCAAATATGGTCCTTTCTTAATTCGGAGCTCACTGTGAGCTCTCGGAGAAGATTCTATGGCTCCAAAAGATTAGCAATTCAGGCATTGCATTTTCAATTCGAACGTATAACTCCGTATTGAATTTGTGCCTAGACCTTAAAAGCATTCCCATTTTGATCCCAAAGTCAATAAGAATTTACCCCATAAGGTAAATACCTTGTCACCCCGCCCATTGATGGAAGAACAGAAAGACTGAGTGAGAATGAGAGAGAAAGAGATATACAAAAGAGAGATCCATGAGATCTGAGATAAAAAGGAATAAAATAGTATGTTAATAATATAATGTAAAATAGGGATAAAATATAAAATAATAGATGATGTCTGTAAATTCCGTCAAATTTTGTAATGGTCAACTGACGGAATGGGGCATATGAAATACAAAAGTAAAACAGAAGGGAGGTCAGTGTCATTTCGGAGACCTTAGGGGAAATCCTTGTATTTTCAATTAACTTCAAGGGAGGAAAATGTAATTTACCCTTATTTTTATATAAGGCATTATTATCCAATAAAAGAAAGGGAAGAAAATGAAGAAGAAGAGATGGAAAGAGATGCTTCACCCCCACAGCGATTACACAAATTCAATCAAACACAATCCCGAATTCGCATAACTTTCCATTGAATCAATGAGATTACAAATATATTTATATGCTAAAGACGTTCTTACTTCTATAAGTACAAGGACTTCTATTTCAACATTAAGAATTTTTAGTAACTACAAATTCTCTAGACCAATTAGGGCTCTAAATAACATTACTTAACACAATTTATGACCTATGAACTGTGACTCATACTCATTTCCAGTAATTATTAAAAATATCAAAATGCCCTCAATTACTAAGACCTAATATAACGCAACTATCTTTCCAATGGCATTTTAATCTATGAATAAGTAAAATATAAAATCCACAACTAACCCTAAAAAAGATTACATAAAGCCCTAGGCTATGTTACATAAACTCGGGTATGTGTGTTGGGTGCGGGTACGTGTCTAAGTGCCGAATATACCAATTCTCACATTAAGGGCAATGGGATACGGCAACATATTCATATTTCTTTATATATTTCTTTTATTTTATAGAATAAATAGTTTTTATAAGGCTACATAGAGCATTTTATACATAATATAAAGCTATATAGAGCATTTTAGTGCTTTAATGAGTTGTACCATGTGCTATGCCATACTTAGTTTAATGCCATGCTATAAATAATTGTACCTGAGATGCATGTTGTATACCATGGGCATTGTCACACTTGGATCTCGGCATATTGGAGTCCACTCTGTATATACCGTTGTGGGTTGGGTTATGTTGGAGTTGTTTCCTTCTTGGCTCATGGTCTAGGGTGTCCCTGGTTACCAGTTTGTAACTCTTTTGGGATGTATTCCCTATGAACACTCTGAGCGTATTCCCGGTGTTAGAAAATATTTATCATGGAAATTGTTGGGCACCACGAGCTCATTACTAGTATTCTGGTTTTGATGGTTTAGACTTTGGGTTGACACCAGCAAATGCATCACAAGTCTTAAAGTGGGACAAACCACTTATGATATGTTAATTGATTATTGGATTTGGTTGGCCTAGAGAATGGCTCGGACCCCACGTCGTTGCCACTGAGAAAAATAGCTGTGGCATGAAATCCAACGATACATTTACTATTCGCAACGAGGCGCAATGATGGCTTTAGTGATCAATTGCCCATAAAATCTATTATGAAAATTCCCGGCATGGAATCCATATTATGATTCTGGGTGTTTGTTGGGTTGGTCATTTGCATTGCATACATGGCATCACATACTTGAATGTTTATTCATATATGATATATCTGTTTGTCATACTATAATTGTCAAATTTGTGTCTCCTTGATTTTAAAATATACCAAGTGTTGAATGAAATGCGTTGTGGTAAATTTTGAACCGTGAGACTGGTTAGAAGGTTTAGAGTGTTTACTTCTGGGTTTTGGCTCATGGCATTCGTGCAACAGGTGAGGAGAAGTTCTTTGAACAAGTTGTTCCCGAAGAAGAAGAAGGTTTTGAACAAGTTGTTCCCGAAGAAGAAGAAGGTTTTGAACAACAGGGTAAGTTCCAAAAGCAAATGGACCCCAATGATGCATGCTGAAGATCCAAGTTCTCTCTTTTTGTTTCCTTTTGATCAGTTTTCCAACGCTTATCGTAATTTTTGAAAATCCTTTGAAAAAATGTAAATGCTATGTACTTTTAATCTGTTCAGAACTCTTAATGATATAGTATTTATCATATATAACTATGAATGAATAGCTAGAATATCCCCTTTATTTATACTTGTGTATGTCTCGACGTACCCGGAAGACGGGGCGTCACAATTTGTAAGTCTAATGCTACTAGGTTAAGAGAGAACAAGTGGACCATACATGTGTCCCTATAAAAGTAACGCGTGTAATTACGTATACCGATATGTTTCACTCTATGCCACTTTATAGAGAACCATGTCTGTAGTTTAGATAGGAATAGATATTTGACTAATAGTAATGAATTTATATATGTATATCTAGCGCCTGTTCACATGTGATATCTGATTATTAATACGCAGCTATAGAAGTTCAGTAAAAACAAAAGAAAGTAATTCCTCAATAATATGGTATCATGTACCTTCTTACTTAACATTTGGCGGGTAGCTTCTGCAGCTGTTTGTGCAGGAGTTGAATTTCTCGCTTCTGCTGCTCGTTTCTGTTGCCTTTCCTGCAAACGAAAATTCATACAAAATAGATAAGCCAACATGTGGCAGGAAAAGTCAAAAACGATAAATGATATGACTCGTACAACAAGAGAG
This sequence comes from Heliamphora pulchella, assembly GCA_032270985.1. Taxonomy (NCBI): domain Eukaryota; kingdom Viridiplantae; phylum Streptophyta; class Magnoliopsida; order Ericales; family Sarraceniaceae; genus Heliamphora; species Heliamphora pulchella. The sequence goes on from JAULJZ010090770.1 coordinate 3,535, forward strand.
CAATCTCAGCTGATGATGGAAAGACAAAAAGAAAAAAATGAGATGTTAATGATCGTAAAATATCTGACATATAGCAAAATAAAAACCAAGTTAGAGTAGCAATTAGAAGTTGAAACAGACCAAATACTAAGGGATACAAATAAAGGGAAGGGGTAGTATAAGTTAAACTGAAACTGGTATGATCTAGGGAGTATCATGCTATAACACAACCCATATAAATTGGGAGTTTGCAAAGATTGCAAGACCAATTGGAAATACATAGCAAATGGACCAGAGTGGTTTAATAATAGCCAATTAAAATATATGAAACACTATCTCGTACTTGAACAGGTTAAACAAGAAGAACCAACAGTCAGTAAAATAACAGACAGATGTTTAAAAACTTCATTACCTAAAGAAAAAAATGCCACATGTAAACCAAGTCAGAAAAGTATACCTTAAAATACGTGGTTTAACAGGTCAATAACACAGCAGGAAGAATACAAATCCATATGTAAAATTGCAACTATATTAGCCTTACAACAACGTGATGCTGCATTCACTTAGGAAACTAATATTAGCTGCAACATAGCAGTGATATAATCAAAGAAATTACCTTTCTTGATTTTGCCACAGCTGCAGCAGCAGCAGCAGCAAGCTTCTGTGCAGCTTGCATTTCCTCTGGACAGTTGCGAAAAGTTTCCTCATAAGCTTTCTTGGCAGCTACAGCAGCCGCTTCCTTAGCTGCTTGTTCCTGTGTATGACGATTAAGACATGCATAGCTTGGATTAAATTTAGTCTAAATAGGCAGCATCAAATTGAAGCCCAAAAGCCTAAACCATAGATTATGAAAGATAAGAAACCACTCGTTTTGCAGATACCAGCCAATTTTATGGGATTACGTGCAATAAAACAATATGGAGATAAAATTACACAATTCTCATAATTGTCAGCTAATTACCAATGATACAGCCAAAAACTACTTCAATTTGATAATGATTCCAGAATCTCTGGCAAAAGCGCCCTCAGATTCTTAGGGTGGGTGGATTTGTGTAAGGATATACTGAGGGGGAAAGAAAAAGGTAAAGAAAAAGATAAGAAAAAGGAAAAGAAAAAGATAAGAAGAAAATGAAATGAAGAAATCCTTGTTGTTTTCCTATCCTTTGGTAAATCCCTCCACAAATCCCAGATCTAGACACAGCCTTAGTAGATAAATTATGTACCCACTTGTCTTCAAACTGTGATTATGTCAAGTTACCGAAGTCAGAATGTAAATTAGATCACCTCAATATACTCGCGATTCATTTGTTCCCATATTATCTTTTTGTAATGCTTCTCCTCCTCATTGTGAAGGTAGCCATCAACCTATGCCTCATCAAAGCAGCACAATATTAATAAAAAGTTACCAATATGCAAATAGTAGAACATACAAGTACATAAGAAATCAACATTTAAACATGTTCAACATGGAAGTCACCATAGAACTCATAACAGCATAATTAGCATTAAATACAACTCAAGAGGACTAGAACTTGATTTTATCTAAATTCCATGTTAACCAGGTCATTAGGTCAACAATTCATGAAGCACTTTAATTGACAATCTATACTCTTGAAAGACAATGGTAGCAATCAGTGCAAGATCTAGTCACCAGAAACACATCGAAAAAGAAAGAAAGAAAGAAAGAAAATGGCCAAAGAAAGAAAGAAAATGACCTCATCGCCTAAAGAACTGAAGCCTCTAGAGCTCCAAAAGAATAATTTAACAGAAATTATTTGGATAATTTAAAAGTTAAACTTATAACACCAAAATGGCAATGAAGAAATTGTTACAGCAAGGGCAATAGAAAATTCAAATCGGAACGATTCTTCCATGATAGCAGAGGAAATCTTATTAGCAATAGCAAGTTGTTTTTCACATTTGGAATGGAAAATCAAATTAAAAGTGAGTATTTAAAGATTTTTTTAAAAAAAATGGAAAAAAACAGAACAGAAACAAAACAAATAACCATTTTATGAGCCTTTTGTAATCTTTGACACGACTCTTCATTGTTAATCTTGAATCAAGGTGAGGCTGAAGTTGCAAACAAACAATTGGTGCATTCACTGCTCAACAGGAATAAAACCACAAAACACAAGGACTAAAACTTGGTTGCACACCTCAATATCATCAATGTCAGAAAAACTTTCTGACTCATCTTGATCTTTATTACTCGTGCAATCAACTCCGTTTAGTTTGTCAAAAGTATCCTTATCAACAGCCACATGAACAGTTGCAGCACCTGAAACCACACAAAGTTAATAAACATTTGAGCACTACCCACTCCCCCCCTCTCAAGTGTTGTTGATGCCTTATTCCTTCTGCAAAGGACAGCAGATCTTACCATTACTACCAGGTTCTGTAAACTGCAACTTCTCATTTCCACCTGCATCTCTAAGTTCCAATTCCTTCTCGAATGAACAAAATAAAAAAAATTAAAAACTGAATAAATAAATAAGCCCTGAAAATTAACATGTACAATAAAGAAACACAAGATCAGAACAAAGAATTAAATGTAAAGAGATCAAATAATTTAGTACAGGCAACAAAACTCGAGAACATTAGGAGTATCACACTGGGAACAAAATCAGAACAACAAAATACACGCAAAGAGATCAACTAATTTAGTAAAATGTGTTGCAGGAAAGAAAAATAGAGAACATTAAAAGTTTGCCAGGGGAAGAAGCTCTACCAAGTTTGAAGCTGTCAAGTACACATCTGCCCAAAGTGATGAATAATTGATTAATGGGTCGCCTATAAAGTTTGGAAGTGAGCATGTGTAATAGCTATAAGAGAAGCCATTATGACAAGAATGCCAGGTGGCTAAGAAAAGATATGAGCATGAAGAAAGCATCATGGGATTGCTGATATTAAGATATGCGTTAGCAAAACAACAAAGGTAAAACTAGGAATAAAAGAATTTGACAATAACTGTCAAAGGAGCACCTAATGATGATAACATGAAAAATTATCAAGATGGCTCGAACATATTAAGACCAGTAACAGAGACAGAACAAGTTTCACCAAGGGAAGATAACGTAATAGGGAATTGGTCAAGACAGTTTGATCCACTACTTCGTCAATTGTCCCAAAAACTGAAGCTACTTAGAAATCGAACCAGCAACACCTATAAGGAAATCGGTCAACACACTCCCACACATGCAACTCCATCTTGCACGTGAACATGCAACCATTTATACATGCAGAGAACATGTCGAAATGAAGCAGCCTAAACTAAGCTCTGATATCATCTTAATTCACCAATTGTCTCAAAAGCTTAAACAAGTTGGGAAATTAGCTCAACAATGTATATCAAATTGGCCTATGATATCACATGTAACAACGACCAATAACATACAGTAAGGAAGAGTTCAAGAGTAAGCGTCAGAATGGAATTGCAGTGAAAAAGATATGGTACCTTTTAATTGAATTACTGGCCATTAGAAAAGCTGAATAAAGAAATAAGATGGATGCATCAAGCCGAACACGTATAGTTGGAACAACGTTTAATTTAATTAAATATGAATAGTATGGCACCTACACCATCTACATGAATCCATGACATAAAAATTGGTGAGGAATGAGTCTCAAAGTATCATGGAGAAGAGAAATTTCTCTCTGTAGTTCATTATCTCTAACTTATGATAATTTTCTTTTACTGCTACGACAAGTAACATTCTCAATTCAAGCTTATCCAAGAACTATAGTCGCTGAAAATAAGGGTCATCACTTGGTACAACACAAAGAGCATGCCTAAAAAGCTTGGCTTTTTAGGGGTTTAGTTTTTAAGAGAAAAGTGGGGGAAAAGTCAAATTGTTTGGGAAAATGATTTTTGGGATTGTCTGGAGTAGCTTTTTTCTTTTTTTAAAAATGTCAAGCATGCCCTCACTTTTTACTTCTAAATTGTAGTGCTTAGGAAAACTTTAAACTTTTTTACTTTTTGGGACAAAATTGACTTTTTTTTTACCGAAGGCATTGTTGTCATTTCATTCAAAGAAAAGGTGGATTGTTTGGGATGTGAATAGATTTTTTCTTTTTTTTGAAAAAACAAGAAAGAAAACATTTTTGGATTTTTTTTTCATGATCCCAAATAGTGCAGCTTAAAAGCTAGCTTTCAAACAAAAAAAACAGTTTTTTAGATAGCCCAAACAGGGCCTAAAGCTTGGCCATAAACTCTACAGATTCCAACCACTCTTTCATCTTCTATCTAGAGATTAAAAATATAGATATGTCGTGCGTGAGAGATTGTAGAAAGAAGGAAATGTATGCTGTAAGGACCTGGTGGTTTGAATTAAAGAAACTGAATAAATAGAGTGAATAAAATAAATACATAAATAAATAAAGGGTGATGGATAATTTTCAAGCCATAAATAAATAAATATAATTAAATTTCAAGATCATGAATAATTAATTGGAGACTTGAATGTTTACTTATTAAGTGTCTTAATGTGTTTGGTTGCTAGTACATGTGGTTATGTTTGGATGATAGCCCAACCTTTCCAAGAACTAATAAGACCCAAGCTAGCCCCAAAGACCCATATGGCCGGCCAACTCAAGTTCATATGCGCAAGTTTTACTTTCTATGAAAACCCAAGAGACCATGGGTCACTTGAAACTTTTAACCCAATCTTTTAATAGAAAATTAGTAGAAAGTCCAATTTATAGGCTGTTTACTATTTTTCATTCAGCATATTATTTTTTAACAAGCAAAGTCCATCCTCATGAAACTTTATTCAGCCAGAGGTCCTTTATTGTCGCGTATAAGTTTTTTTGGGATAAAAATACCCTCAAAACTGATCATTATTTTTGTTGCCGGAGTCAGTGGAAGATCGTATCGCTTTCTGCGCGTTAGATGTGGCCGCTGAGGCACTACTGCCACTACGAACAATGCTGTGAATGATTTCTTCACTATTAGCTGTGGATGATTTCTTTTGGAGAGAGAGAGAGAGAGAGAGAGAGACATATATATAAATTTATTCTAAACACAAACAGATAAATTTATCTGTTTTATCTGTTTCCATATTTATCTATTTACAAAACAAACAGATAAATTTATCTGTTTGCATATCAAACAGATCAAACAAATAAATTTATCTGTTTGTTATGCGAATAGATAAATATGCTAACAGTTATTTATCTGTTTGCTTTGCAAAACAGATAAATTTATCTGTTTGCGGGATATTTTTGAGAAAAATCAAATTTTTTAAATAGGTTGGACCTAATGCGTTAAAATTTTTATTATGGACCTCATGTTAGATAAAATTGTATTTATGGACTTCTGGCAAAGAAGCACATCTTTTAAACATAGGCACATTTGGACCCAAGGCCCACACCTTAAACCCAAGCTAGAGCCAAAGGCCCAAAAGCATGAGCCCAAAAACCCCTTGCCCGTCATAGAGGAGAGAGAATGAGTGGGTGCTAGTATGTTGTCATGTCATGCAGGAACCATGTGATGCTTACGCCATTTTGTCCCACCAAAATGCATTTTCTTCATTTTCTTTTCTTTCGCTAAAACAAGGTCGTGTGTGTGTGTAATCATATTTTTAATCTCTCTTTGACCAAACATTCAAAGCTTGATATTGCTTGTTTTAACCTCCAAAAATTGTGTATAAGATATATTTTGAAAATTCTTACCACCTACCTCAATTTTTATCGATGGCACCTTCAAGTATATTTTTAAACACATAATTGTTCTCTTATAAAAATAAATATAAGGTGCCAAACATATTTTAATTAATCTATCAAAATTCAGAAAAAAAAAAAGGATCCTATACATACAATGCCTCTTCTATACATCACATATTTGTCACATCAGCTCAAAGACCTATGGTCGACACCCCTCTCCCCTTTCCCCAACCTTGAGTGCAAGCTTAGCCCAAGGTCAAGTGGCATTCATGTGTGTAGACCAAGGCCACTTGTTGCACCCTTTACTTCACTTCTCCCCATCATTTCTTCCACTACCACTTGAGCTTTAGCCTTTATGTTCGGCAAATTTCTTCCCCCTTGGCCGAAATCCATAGTGATAGAGAGAGTGTGTGAACTTTGAAGAAAACAGAGGAAGAAGAAGGAGGAGGAGGAGGTACTCAACGTGTTCTTGAGGAAGGTTTTTCATCAAGTATTCTTCTTCACCACCACCTCTTCATTCTTAGTCTTGCTATACTAAGGTAGAAACATCTTTGAAAATCAGTTCTCGTAACTTTCTTTCTCTGTTTGGATGCCAAGAAAATATATTCACTTTCACTTTCTTTCTTTCTTTCTTTCTTTCTTTCAAAGGATAAATTGTCCCGTGTTCTTTTTGAACTCTAAGGAACACTTGTCTTTTAACTTTTCAGATATTGAATAAGTTTTTAACTTACATGAAAACATGATTTTAAAATGTTCTAAGCTTGTATGCATGGCTTCAGACCTCAAAAAACATGGATATCCATGTTTAAAGTTATTCTCTATCCAGTTTCTATTTTCTAATAAGAACTTGTATACTTTGTTTAAAATAGTCAGAAAATTTATTTTGATTTGATTGTTGAATTGGAACTATTTGCATATGTCTAGTTGATATGTTATTTTTTGGATGAATTTGGGAGATCATCTTCATACCTATTTTTAAGCATCTTTATATCTGGTTCTGTTCTTTCAATAAAACAACCAATATTGAAATATCACCATTTTTTGTACAAAAATCCTTTTTGAGTGAAGATTTTTGTCACATCTTTCAAACTCTGTTGGTCTGGCATAAAAATATCAAGTATAGACTGAGATATGGCCATTTGACTAAAGTGTGTCAGATTTGGACTACATAGGGCATTTTCGTCATTTCTCCCTAACCTGCCATAATTTTGGTGCATGAATGACATCCACATGACCCTAACATCATATTAGTATGTCTAAAATTTGTTTATAGGAAACTTGCAAGTATAACTTTTACATTTTTTTTTGCATGTTCACTGTTCTGGAAATCAGTACTTTTGCTGAAAGCACACTATTTTGCCTCCAGTGTCATGTTATAATGCTTTAATGCTCTAATGTGATTTTTAATATCCATGCCATGTTATGATTATTATATTTATAATCGTATAACTTTATTATATTCATGTCTATTTATTGTTCATGGCATGCTTAGTTTTATAAACCAAACCAAACCAAACTAAACCTTAGTCCCAATCAATTCGGGTCGACTACATGAATCATTTTATGTCATTCTAAGCTTAGTTTTATACTCATGTCATTTTCTATGTCATGATACCATGTCAAGGATATGAATCTTTGTACTCATCATGATGTATGGACTTATTGTTCTTATTTGTTCAAATATTTTGTTATTAGAAAGAGAATAATGGGAAGCCGTACCCTAATGGGTAGGTGAGCAATCTTATTTATAATAAATTTAGATAACACTATTACAATCATACACCCACACACACCTGATAATAATAACATAATAATCATAATAATAATAATAATAAACTACTAAAATACTAACACCCCCCTCAAGCTGGAACATATATATCTACCAAACCCAGCTTGTTATATAAATAGGAGACGCGGACCCGGTAAAGATTTAGTGAAGATATCATCCACTTGTTCCCCTGTGAATAGATCCAAATGTAATAACACCTTTCTGATATTTTTCACGGATAAAGTGGCAGTCAACCTCAATGTGGTTCGTTCGCTTATGAAAGACTGAATTTGTAACAATATAAATAGCGAAGGTATTATCAACCCAGAGTTTGGCAGAGCCTTTAAGTGGAAAATATAACTCTGTCAAAATCTACTGAAACTACATAATCTCAGCAGTCACTAATGCCATAATCCGGTATTCGGCCTCAGTACTAGACCGGGATACCACAGTCTGCTTCTTGCTCGTCTAGGAAATCAAATTTCCACCAACAAATATAGAGTAACAAGAAGTGGACCTCCTGTCAAATGTACATCCAGCCCAATCAGTATCAGAGTACCCTTTCATTCCCATATGGCCATGATTAGATAACTGAATTCCCTTATTTGGATTTTTGCGTAAGTACCGAAGAATACGTAACAATGCTTGCCAACTGAGAACACGGGAATCAGACAAAAACTGACTCACTACACTCACCGGTAAGCAATATCTGGACGAGTCATGATAGTAAGATAATTAAGATGTCCCACTGTACGTCGATATTGTTCAGGATTTGAAAGAACCGCTCCTTTCGGTTCTAACTTGACATTAGACTCCATAGGTGAGTCCACGCCTTTAGCATTCATATATCCTGCTCGCACAAACTTCCGCTGAGAAATGAACACACCTTTCGTATTTCTGGTTACTTCAATACCCATGAAGTATTGAAATTTACCAAGATCTTTGGTCTGAAACTTAGTACCCAGAAATGATTTAAGCACAACAATACCTCCACTGTCACTACAGGTAATAACAATGTCATCTACATAGACAACAAGTAATATGCTATCTGCAGAGGTATGTCGAAAGAATACAGTATGATCCTTTGCTGACTATCGATGGCCAAATTCCTGGACAATGGAGCTGAAACGGCCAAATCAGGCCCCAGGAGACTGCTTCAGACCATATAATGAACGTCGTAGCCGACAAACATTGTTAGATCCCCCCCTGAGCAACAAAGCCAAATGATTGCTCCATGTAAACTTCTTCCTTCAAATCAACATGCAGAAATGCATTTTTCACATCGAGCTGATACAACGGCCACTGATGGAAAGCAGCCAAAGACAAGAAGAGACGA
>JAULJZ010090781.1:0-12279 GCA_032270985.1 Heliamphora pulchella
GCATGGATGTGATGGATCTGTGGGGCACATGCATGTGGTGTATGTGGTATGTTATATGCATTTAAATCCTGATTAGGATATGCGTAGGAATGTTCGGTGTTATCCCGTAGTTTCAGTGTTATCCCGTAGTTTACAGTATTATCCTATAGTGTGCAGTTTTACCCTGTAACATGCGGTCTTATCCCGTGGTATGCGGTTTTATCCCGTGGCATGCGGTTTTATCCCGTGGTTTAATCCATGGTCGGCGGTCCTATCGCAGGGCTAACGGTAAGGTTTACGATTTTACCCCGTGGTTGATCTGTGGTTTTATCCCATAGTGTACGGTTTTATCCCAGGAATGTGTGTTTATGTATGGATCTCTATCTCAGTGTTAGGACTGTGGTTGCAGCATGTGAGGGCCGGTTATATGTATCATGGGTTGCATGTATTGTATCATGGGACGGATAGACCAGTTTTCAAATTATTTTTAAATGTCGTGTGAATCGTGATCTAAAAACTATTTTCCAACTGTTTTCCAACTGTTTTCAGACTCCTGTGAGTGAGTCAAACATGGTTGTATTCTCGCTTTCCCATTTGCATGTGAAAACTATTTTCTAGGCTTGAAAGAAAGTCTAAACCTACACTTCAATTTTACTAGCATGTTTTGTTTATACTGCATGCTTGTCTAGTTTCTGCTGAGCCTTGGCTCACGGTGTGAGATTTGTTTTTCTTCAGGTACCAGTCATGCTGGTTGATCTGGAGGTGCCTGAGGAGGTGGAAGAGTGTAGTCTTCCTTTTTGTTAGTTTTGTTACATGTATGTTGTAATATATTTTCTCGGCGTTGGAGCCTTGTAATGTATGCCGTTTGGCGCTTATATACAATGCATGTATGGTTTATTTTGAGAGCGTATTCTCGGTTGGGTATCATGTTTGGTTGTTTGTGGGTGTTTCACGTGGCACAGAGTTTGGGGCGTGACAACTTGGTATCAGAGCTCTGGGTTTGAATACCTATGAGCCGTGGGAAGAGGTTGCATCACCGTGTGAGATTGATTGCGTGTGCTTGACTGCATGTGTTTAGATGTTTTGATAACATGAACATGATAGCATGCGGGTTATATGTGAATGACGTGTATGTGTGAGTATGAGGGTCGAATCTTAGGAGTGATAGTCCTGCCTTTAGGCGTCTGGGTTAACAAACTTGGGAGACAAGTTAGAAACGCGTTTAGCTAACGTGATTTCTAGCATGGAATCTGAGTAAGTTGTCCAGATTGATGTGTCATTCTTGTTGGTTCTCCTCGGTTTATGTGGAGTTGTTGAGCATGAACCTATGTGATTTTGTGATAGCATGCTAAGTGTTTAGCTTTTATGTTCATGCTATGTGCTGCATCTCATATGTCGTTTTCCTTCATATAGACGCAATGTCGGTGAAATGAGGGCGAGGCCGTGGTCGAGGCCGTGGCCGTGCAGTTGGCCAAGGGGATATTTCTATCCCTAATGCTGGGGATGCTAATGCTCCACAAGAACCTGTTGACATGGTAGAGTTGTTGAGTGCACTGGTGGGTTCCATCGGCCAGGTGGTTGAGACCTCTAGAGGTGAGGCGGTTAGGGAGAGGGTGCCTGAGGCGAGGGCTACCGTGGCAATGCGGGAGTTTAGGCGCATGGATCCGCCTATCTTTGTCGGAGATCTAGATCCTATTGTGGCGATAGAGTGGTTGGAGTTGACGACGCGGATCCTTGACACACTACAGATTGTGGAGGATGAGTTGCGGGTTTCTTTTGCCACCTTTCAGCTGAGGGGTGCTGCTCACGCTTGATGGAAATATGCCAGGACTATTGCAGGAGGCACTTGGGCAGCTTTTACGGGAGTTTTTCTGGAGAAATACTTCCCAACTTCGAGGAGAGATCTGTATAGGGAGGAGTTCTATACTCTTACCCAAGGGGCGATGGACGTCGTGCAATATGAGTCCAGGTTCACGTGCTTGTCCCGGTTTTCACCTAAGTTGGTGAGCACAGACGAGCTGCGTTTTATGAGGTTTGAGGGGGATTTGTTTTTCTTCAGGTACCGGTCATGGTGGTTGATCTGGAGATGCCGAAGGAGGTGGAAGAGTGTAGTCTTCCTTTTGGAAGAGTGTAGTCTTCCTTTACATGTACGTTGTAACATGTTTTCTCGGCGTTGGAGTCTTGTAATGTATGTCGTTTGGCGCTTATATACAATACATGTATAGTTTATTTTGAGAGCGTATTCTTGGTTGGGTATCATGTTTGGTTGTTTATGGGTATTTTACGTGACACGGAGTTTGGGGCGTGACAGTCTTAAACGTAAAATGGTCAATGATTGACATTATCTCATTCCATTGTATATAAAATAAATTAATTTTTATTTTTTTCGTTCCACAAACAGCACAAATTGATTTGAGTGAGGATACTAAATTTATCATTTTAACAGCTAAATTATGTATCAAAAATTCGTATCTACTATATATTATTACAAAACACTATAAGGTTTTAACTAAATATTTTTTGATATTGTAATTTCTAAGATATGATAATCTACTTATCAAAATGAAGATGTTATAATACGTGTGCCACCATATTATTGCTTATTACAGTTTTTATTTTCATTTTAAATTTTATTAATTTTTTCAAATAAGCTTTTAAATCAATTCATTCATTAAATTATCCTTAATTAATTTATCAACATAGAATATTTTACATTTTATTTACAAATAACATGTCTTTTAATCGAAAGTAAACATTTTACAAAATAATAATTTATTTGACATTTATTTATTATGAAATTAAAAGTCACAAAAATCATGTTCAGTACAATTTATATCTCATATGCATAGCATGTTTTCATTGGGATTTAAACACTAATCCTCAAACGTGAACGAAAGCAAAAATTATTACGCACACCAAAGAAAAAATCACACAAGAATTTACGTAATTTGGTACAACCTGCCTTTGTCCATAAGTGAAAGAAATAATCAACTATAACTGTCTTAGTCTACAATCTCGATATCAAAAACACCCAAAAACCCAATATTCAGAACCTGAGCCCTGAAACAAACTCTGTTTCTGTAACGCCTCGATTCCATAATAATAAAAATCCGAGAAATGTAGTAAAAACAAGAACTCAATTTAAGATACTGTTTGATAAGGAAGGTCAAATTTCAAATTTTTCTTTCAAACATGAGGGTACATGAACCAATTTTTCTTTGTAAGAGACTTCCCAAAATGACCCATTAGTACCCACAAAGATACCCGAAACCGTTTTATAAAACCCCATTTTTAAAATCAAAGTTCAATAAAATACCATCAAGAGGAGTCCGCTCAAGCGGGCTCCTCACCGCTCAAGTAGTGAGATACCCGAAAACCCACTGTCCAAAAGTCTGAAAATTTGACTAAGTGTTGAAAAGTCACCCATTTTTCCTGTCCTTAGAACATAGTTTGAGATAGGCAAACATAAGAAGTAAAACGTACATTTGAGAATGAAACAACCCCTTTTAACCCGAAAATCTAGAATCAAATTTCCAGATCATGATACCTCATTTAAAAACTAAGGAATCCTACCCATCAAAGAGCTCAACGTTCTCAAATGCATACGAATCATGAATATATGGTCTTTGGGCCTTACTACACGGGTATTCTAACCTAAAAATATTAAATCGAGCACTCAAAATAAAAATTACATTTACACTTCCATTTCTCAAAAGATACTATCAAAGAATATATAATTCTATGAATCTACACAAATAGGGTTCCGCGACCATCCTCCTTACTCCACCATTTTCTTCTCGCTATCACCTGAAATGTTATTAAACAATATGAACCAAGACTCGTAGGAAAAGACTAACGATGAACGTATGCATGATATGCGAAGATGATTATGTGAATGCACAACAAGTTTAAGCCCAAAACCAAGTTCACTTTTCTAGCAAATCTTCATTCACATAACCGGTTTTCTTTTCTTACCCCAAAGAAATCAACACACATCGTACTTAATCTCCCAGTTTCGTTACTCCCCATTTGATTTCATTTCATCACTTTTCATTTTATTCCATTTCCAGCCCCCAACCATTATCAAGGTTTCTCAATTCTCAAATACAATAATTACGTCAAATGGTGTTACCAACTCAATTTCATTCATTGATTTAATTAAGTACCAAAATCAAACGGCGCCTATAGATCCAGACACATTTACCACCGCCGGGTCACACGAAACCCAATGGATAAATACCCATTCTATACCCCAACGCGAAAAGCACACATTTTCAATTTATCTCAGAAACATTGATGGGTGGGCCGCCCAAGAGTACACTTTTACGAAGATTAACTCGAATGAATGGCCTACCTTACATTGCACAAATATTTGATATATATATCCACCACAAGGGCTTACATTACATGGTTCCAACACCGTAATACATGTAAACATACATGATCAAAAGAACAAAAAAAAAGACTACAGATCTTCCACCCCAACCGGCAACCCCGAATCAACCTACGTGATCGGTACCTAAAAAATATTTCAAATCTCACACCTTGAGCCAAAACTCAATAGAACCTAGACAGGCATACAATATAAACAAAATATGCTCGAAAAACGAGGTGTAGTTTTTGACTCACACGAGCCATAAAAACGGTTTTATATCTGAACTCATACGAGCTTCATAAGAAAACAGTTGAAAAATAATTTTATACGAGAACTTCCAAGAGTCTCAAAGAAAACGGTTTTGAAAACGATTTTATATAATGACTCATCAGAGCCTAAAAAATAACTTGATATAAATAGATATAATACAATGCTTCACCGGCAAAGATAGACTCCTACGAGCCACGACTACCACGAGCCCCAAATGCAACACAGAACCGACTCTCATAAGCCTTAATAACCATCATAACACAGAAATAAAGATCCCTACTCAAACACACATCCAGGGGGTAAAACCATAACCATATACCATGGGATAAAATTGCATACCACGAAATAATACCGCACACCACAGGTAAAATCGCATACCACGGGATAATACCGCACACCACGGGATAAAATCGCATAGCACGGGATAAAACCACACACCACAGGAAAACACCGAACACTACAGGATAAGACCGAAACCAACATATGTATTTACAAAACCAAAGGCTTAAATGCTTCAAGACCACATAAGATCACGTAGGACCACCCTACCACATGCATGAACAAAACTAATCAGAGTTCTATAAGCACAGAAGAACGTATAACCATGTCATTCCACATAACGACACCACATAACTAGACACGGCATCACCTGCCACACACCCATCGTCCACTCACCCAAATGACCCATCCACTCACCGAGAAACCAACGATGCATAAAACCAAAACCTAACCCGGAGAACAACACCTGAATCTCTCACAAAATGTTCTCACCAGAAACCACCTTTAAAACAAGCAACAGACCTACACGTCCCGCACCCAATGATGCACCAACCACCACGCACACAACCGTGCACTAACGCCACGCATAACATGATCAATACGCTCTCCGTGACTTCAATTGATGGGACCCCATAATCCAATCAACTAAAAAACCACTAGAGGAGAGTAGTCGATCGAGCCCCATAACCCAATTGACAGAGAGGCCACCACACAACCAACCAAAACCATCAAAAACTCCAAACACCCAAAACAGGACCCTAGTCGACTAACCTCCCATGCCCAGCCAATTCAAAACACACTGGAAACCAAAAACCTCAAAACGAGCCCAGTCAACTGAACCCACAGAACAATGATCCAGTCGACTGATCCCCTCGATCTAGTCGACTGAACCCAGGCAAAAATCGACTTCGAGCTACTATTTTAGCCCCCAAACTCCAAAACAAAGCCTCTAAACTCCATCCAACACCCTCGGCCATACACATGCCCAAGTCTAACCCCAAAACCTCGAAAGAAACACCCGAGACACGATTTCATCCAATCATAATTGACGAAAAACTGTTTTGAATCCCAAAACCAACATTTGAAACATAAAGCGATTTCATGCATTTTAAAATGGTAAAAACACACACAATTACACATAGCACCCATATAAAACATGAGAGTCTAAGATCCTATCCGTTGAGTTAAAAACTCAATACCTCGATCCACGTGTAAAATTAAACTTTGTTAGAATGAAATTCTGTCCAAATGAACGCGTAGCCCCCAATGCCAATAGCAAGGATCCACTGTCGGATCGTCGAAAACTAAGCTTCGGGCCGCTGAGAAATTAAAGATAAGGTAGAGAGAAAACAAGGAAACTTAGCAGAGAAGTTTTGAAAATATTTGTTAAAAATATCTAACGCCAGATATTTATAGGCCACGAAAATCTCTTTTTTTTTTTTTGAAACCTGCATCACAGCGTCCAATAGCCTCGAGAACCAACCCTGCATGCATATTTAAGGCCGAACATGCATAAATACGCATATAAACATGCTAAAACAAAAATGATAAACATGCGTCAAAAAATGCCGAAAAAAAAATTGGGTCAGGGTCTCACAACTCTACTCCCCTTAAAGGATTTTCGTCCCTGGAATTCAACACAAGGTCAAAATGAAACAAACCGTCGATTGCATTCGACATACGTATAAGAGATGGTCAGCCAAACCATTCCTATGATATAGTTAAATAAGGTCAGGCATCCTAAACAACAGCCAACTATCTCAAAGACACAGGATCTTCAACTCACCCCAACCTCACAACCTCACCAACCATTGTCTCAACACAGCATACCACTGACGGAGTCCATCACCAACCCCCAACACATGAAATGAAGAAACTGTCCCAAAGCCTGCATACTCAGAAAGTACCTCTGCGCACTGGAGAAGTATCTGTATCATCCAACACGACCGGTGCCCTAAAAAAACTGGGAGCTGTAAGTGCATACGCTCAGCCTTGTGCCATCATGGTCAGTCCACCATAACCCGGCACTGTCGGCTGCCGCACTGACTGAACTGAAGCACCCCCACCTACAATCCAACAAGTCTGAACTGCGGGATGCTGCTATCAATCCTGCACAAATGAACCCTCTAGTGTGCCTACTATGCTCGGTGCACTCTCTCTCTAGGGACAGTTCCTGCGAATATGTCCACTCTTGCCACATCCAAAACAAATTGGCAGCCCTATCCTCTGTGATTGATCCGATACGAAACTCTAGAACTACCTCAACTGTGAATCCCGGTACTTCCTCGGTTGTGGACAATCTGGCACACAATGTCCCGGCTGTCCACATCGATAGCATCTAACCTCCCTCTGCTCTGGCCTCCCCGACGAAGCCCCTGATGGTGATGGTGTAGAAAACTGATGTGGAAACCCAGATGGATGGAAACTAATACCAGATAACTTCTGCCTCTTGTCGAAACGCGCACCTGTCTATGCCTCTATCCCACCCTGTGGTGTTCTAGCCTCCTTAGAAGCTCGAATCTCTGCCAAGGTATTCTCAATCCTCGCTGCTACCTCTACCAGCTCTGTAAACACACGCAACCCCATGCTGACCACTCTCTCTCTGATCATGAGCCTCAACCCCCGCTCAAATTACCTCGACCTCAACCCTTCGGTCGCCACCAACTCCGACGCAAAACGAGACAAGCTAGTAAACCTGGCTTCATACTACATAACACTCATCGCTTCCTAGGTGCGAGTATAGAACTCCTCTCTATACAAGTCTCTAGATGAAGCAGGAAAATATTTCTCCAAAAAACCTCCAGTGAATGCTGCCCATGTGACCCCCACAGTATTTCTGGCATACTTCCACCACTCGTGAGCATCACCCCTCAGCTGAAACGTGGCAAAAGAAACCCGTAACTCATCCTCAACTATCTACAGCGTGTCAAGGATCCGAGTCATTAGCTCCAACCACTCTGTAGCTACTGTAGGATCAGGGTCCCCAACAAAAGTAAGAGGATCCATACCCCTGAACTCTCGCATCACCACTGTAGCCCTCGACTCAAGCACTCCCTCTCTAATGGTCTCACCTCTAGCTGCCTCAATCAGCTGCTGGATAGAACCAACCAGCACACGCAGCAACTCAGTCACGTCCATCGGTCTTTGGGGAGCATTTACATCCCCAACATCAGGGATAAGCGCATCCCCTTGGCCAAAACCACAGCCACAGCCTCGACTACGGCCTTGCCCTCTCTGCGTAGACATCACATCTACATGCAAGAAACACATAACATAAGATGTGACATATAATCACGAACCACATAAACATGCTAACGCGTAGTCACGTAGGTTCATGCTAGACAAACTCCACATACCGAGGAGAACAAACAAGAATGACGTGTCAATTTGGATAACCTACTTAGATTCTCTGCTAGAAATCACGTCAACTAAACGTGTTTCTAACTTAGCTTCCAAGTTTGTTAATCCAAATGCCCAAAGGCAAGACTATTTACTCCTAAAGTCAACCCCCATGCTCACATATACACAATATTTTCATGCTTAACATGCTAACACATTCATTTTATCAAAACATCTAAACACATGTAGTCAAGCACACGCAATCAACCTCACACGGCAATGCACCCTCTTCTCACGGCTCTTGGATATTCAAACCCAGAGCTCTGATACCATTTTGTCATGCCCCAAACTTCGGGTCACGTGAACCACCCACAACAACCATATAAAACACCCAACCCGATATTTACTCAGAATTTAAAGCATAAAAGCATTTAATATATATATCTGCCACAAGAGCTTACGTTACACAGTTCTAACACCATAAAACATGTAAACATACATGATCAAAAGAATAAAAAGGAAGACTATAGGTCTTCTGTCCCAATCGACAACCCCGAATAAACTTGTGTGATCAGTACCTGAAAAATATTTCAAATCCCACACTGTGAGCTAAAGCTCAGCAGAAAGTAGACAGGCATACAATACAAACAAAATATGCTGCGAAAATGAGGTGTAGTTTTTGACTCACACGAGCCATAAGAACGGTTTTACATCTGAACTTATACGAGCTTTAGAAGAAAACAGTTGAAAAATGATTTTATACGAGAACTCCCAAGAGTCTCAAAGATAACAGCTTTGAAAATGGTTTTGTATCACGACTCATCAGACCCTAGAAAATAACTTAATATATATAGATATAATATAATGCTTCATCAGCAAAGATAGACTCTTATGAGCCACGACTCCCACGAGCCCCACATGCAACACAGAATCGACTCTCACAAGCTTGAATAACTGTCCTAACATAGAGATAAAGATCCCTACTCAAACACACATCCACGGGATAAAATCGTATACCACGGGATAAAACCACATACCACGGGATACCGCACACCACGGGATAATACCGCAAACCACAGAATAACACCGAACACTACAGGATAACACCAAACCAACATATCCATTTACAAAATCAAAGCCTTAAATGCTTCAAGACCACATAAGATCACGTAGGACCACCCTACCACATGCATGAACAAAACTAATCAGAGTTCTATAAGCACAGAAGAACGTATAACCATGCCATTCCACATAACGACGCCACATAACCAGACACGACATCACCTGCCACACACCCATCATCCACTCACCCAAATGACCCATCCACTCACCGGGATAAAACCGTGCAATAAAATCGCATACCACGAAATAATACCACACACCACAGAATAAAACCGCATACCACGGGATAATACCACACACCACGGCATAAAATCGCATAGCACGGGATAAAACCACACACCACAAGATAACACCGAACACTACGGGATAACACCGAACCAACATATGTATTTACAAAACCAAAAGCTTAAATGCTTCAAGACCACATAAGATCACGTAGGACCACCCTACCACATGCATGAACAAAACTAATCAGAGTTCTATAAGCACAGAAGCATGTATAACCATGTTATTCCATATAGCGACGCCACACAACCAGACACGACATCACATGCCACACACCCGTTGTTTGCTCACCCGAACGACCCGTCCACTCACCGGGACAACCAACGATGCAGAAAACCGAAACCTAACCCAGAGACCAACACCTGAATCTCCCACAAAATGGTTCTCACCGGAAACCACCTTTAAAACAAACAACAGACCCACACCACACCCAATGATGCACTAACCACCACGCACACAACCGTGCACCAACGCCACACATGACATGACCAACACCCTCTCCGTGACTTCAATTGACGGGACCCTATAATCCAATCAACTGAAAAACCACTAGAGGTGAGTAGTTGATCGAGCCCCATAACCCAATCGACTGAGAGGCCACCACACGACCAACCAAAACCACCAAAAACACCAAACGCCCAACACAGGACCCCAGTCGACTGACCTCCCATACCTAGTCGACTGAAAACACACTGGAAACTAAAAACTCAAAAATGAGCCAACTCAGTCGACTGACTTCCCAAGTCCAGTCGACTGATCCCATAGAACCGCGATCCAATCGACTAACCACCTCGATCCAGTCGATTGAACCCAGGCAAAAATCGACTCCGAGCTATTGTTTCAGCCCCCCAAACTCCAAATCGAAGCCTCCAAACTCCCATCCAACACCCTCGGACATACACACGCCCAAGCCTAACACCAAAACCTCGAAAGAAACACCCGAGACACGATTTCATCCAATCGAAATTGACGAAAAATGATTTTGAACCCTAAAACCAACATTTGAAACATAAAGCAATTTCATGCATTTTAAAATGATAAAAACACATACGATTACACGTAACACCCGTATAAGACATGAGAGTCTAGGATCCTACCTCGTTGAGTTAAAAACTCGATACCTCGATCCACGTGCAAAACCAAACTTCGTTGGAATGAAATTCTGTCCAGATGAACGCGTAGCCCCTGATGTCAATAGCAAGGATCCGCTGTTGGATCATCAAAAATCGAACCCCGAGCCCTTGATAAATTAGAGAGAAGGCAGAGAGAAAATGAGAAAACTTAGCGGAGAAGTTTTGAAAATATCTTTTGAAAATATCTAATACCAGATATTTATAGGCCACGAAAATATCACTTTTTTTTGAAACCTGCATCACAGTGCCTAACGGCCCTGGAAACCAACGCCACATGCATATCTAAACCCGAACATGCATAAAAACGAATCTAAACATGCTAAATCAAAAACGGTAAACACGTGTCGAAAAAAGTTGAAAAGAAAAACGGGTCAGGGTCTCACAAAACACCACGCAACATTGTTCTCATGTACTACACAACATACGATCATTGTTAATAAGCATTATCATGCTCAAGTTTTAATTCTTACACACAATTTATACGTTTAACCATTTTTCACCACGTTTATCATAACTCGTTCTCATTAATGTTAGAAAATAACAAGGGACCGGGTCCCTAAAACCTCCCCCACTTAGAAGATTTCATTTTCGAAATTATACTTGCATCAAGGATCAAACAACTTGGGGTAGTTTTTACGAACTTTCGACTCTCGCTTCCACGTGGCTTCTTCAACGCCGTGGTGAAGTCACAAAACTTTTACATAGGTAATAGTTCTACCCCTTAGGACTTGCTCTTTGGTGTCGAGAATTTTCACCGGTCTCTCCTTGTAGGTAACATCATCCTCTACTCTCAACTCCATCCAATCTAAAACATGAGATGGGTCCGATATGTACATGCGCAACATGGATACATGGAATACGTTGTGTATGGAGGCTAGCTTTGGTGGCAAGGCAAGCGATAGGCCACCTCTCCAATTCTATCATGGATCTCGAACGACCCAATGAAACGCGACAATAACTTTCCACTCTTCCCAAATCTCATTGAACCCTTTCGTGGAAAAACCTTCAAGAACATGTGGTTTCCCACCTCGAATGCCAACGATCTCATCCTCTTATCTACGTAGCTCTTCTAACAGTTTTGAACGGTCACTAAATGTTTGCGTATCGCGATAATCTTTTCTGTGATTTCGCACACAAGCTCCGGTCCTAATACTACTGTTTTGCCCTTCTTGGTCCAACATACATGTGACCTATAAGGTCTACCATATAATGGCTCATAAGGTGCCATCTAAATTCTCGATGGATAACTGTTATTGTAGGTAAATTCCATTAACAGCAAATGGTCCTCCCATGACCCACGAAAGTTTAGAACACATGCTCGCAACATATCTTTGAGTATCTAGATGGTGCTCTCTTACTGGCCATCGGTATATGGATGAAAAGTAGTACTAAGAAGTAGGCTCTGTTAGGGTTGGTATATTGAAAATTATGTTTTTAGTATTTAATTTTATTTTTAATAAAATTAGTTTTCCATTTTATGAGAATCTTTATGAGCAA
>JAULJZ010090792.1:0-12278 GCA_032270985.1 Heliamphora pulchella
ATGTTTCTCATTAATATGCCAGGGATCAAGAATAAAAAACCTAAAAAGCATGGCTTTTCAGTATACATTCCTAACACCTAGGGTGTATAAGCCACAATCATTTTAAACACTAGGGACGCACCCAGGGGCATAAACCAAAAAATTTTCGAAAATGGAAACCAAGGACGCACTAGACTCAAAATCAAGAACAACGATCTCAACACAGCCCATCCCAACAACGGTTTCCACAGATGGACTTCAACATGCCAGGATGCAAATGACAATGCTCATAATGTGTACCATTGATCTCAGGTGCAACAATTTATAGCATGGCATCAACTAGCATAGCAAGGTTCATGGTACAATTTGCAAAGCATAAGGCACAATTCCCAAGATATGATTCAAATATGATAGCATGGGTTCTAAATCTCATACATTCACTTAAAAATATTTTCAAGGTCAAACATTAATCAACTAATTTAAATCAATTATCATACAAGAACACGGGTCTCACAACAAGGTACTAACACATACACTTAGCAAATTTTAAGGCCAAAAGTCAAGTATTAAATTAAAAGGGCCGACAAGGTTTTGGGGCATCTAGACTTGAAATCAAGCTATGATTTTTAAACACCAATTAGATAAAAATATTTTCTACAACTCTCATGTTTAACACGAAAGCCAAATCCTAAGGCAAGTGGGTGAACATTTCATCTTAATCAAAATCAGTTCAGCACTTTTCTCAAGATTTTACCAAACTTATGCTTCTATTAGTCTTGGTTTTCGGGTATCATTTCAAGTCAAAATGTGCCCATATTTTAGTATGTTCTAGCTTAACATTTCTCCTACAAGTTTCATGTTTAGAGATAAGGGTAGTTGTTTGAAACAAGTTAGACTTTTTGGCCATTTTAAAAAGTAGGTTCTGTCAGCCGTCAAAACTCAGTAGAGCCGGTCTTGGACAGAGGATTTGAAATGGTTTTGGAGTATTTTCTAGAGGTTTTAAGGTCTGATGTTTGGGCAGAAAATACGTCACTATGTTAGCTACAATATTCATGTAGACTACTCTTGGAATAGGTCACTAAAAATAGAGATTTTGAGCTATATAAAAGTATGTAACATAATGTTCCTTGGGGGCAGAAACTCAACAGAAACTTTAATTGGGATTTTTACCTATCAAAACTCAATATTTTGTTCTCCTTTTTGGTGGGTAGATAGATATACATGGTATCTACAAGTTTCATGTTTTGACCAAAGTTCGGATCTCATTTTAAAATAGGGTTTCCATGTCGGTAGTGTTGACTGATCGAAAAATGATATACTTTGGTAAAATTGCAATATCTTGAGTTCTAGTTATGAAAATGGGTTGAAGCCAACTTTGGATGAAAGATAACACCAAAAGATAAATTTGAACATAAAGAACATGCTTATATCAATTTTTTACATTGAGTTATGGCTTTTCAAATCTCAGGGCAGAAACATTAAAGTTTTCAAAAATTAAGCCTCTTAGGGTTCAAGTCTTCCACTTATGTCATGTCAAGTTTTTGTTCCATTTCTTTGCATGCTTGTGTTTTAGAATTTAATATCAAGGCTCGAGAACACTTAGAGGTCATCAAAATTAAAGATAACATCACACAACAACATCTCATATCATTCATAAACAAAACAGCCCATAATTTCCAACTACGATGCCTTTTCGGTTTGATTTCAATTCTTGATTTTTAGAGTGTTTAAAGGGATGTGTTGGGGGATATTTTGAGGGATCGTAGACACAAGTTTTAGAGGTTTTACTTACTTGTTTGAGAGATCAAGATATGTTGGAGGATGGATTTTGACTTAACTTTCAAAAATCTCATTGATTCCTTCCTTTTTCTTCTTTTTTCTCCCTCAAACTTACTTAACACTCAAGAGCAATGAAGGTATGGTCTCTCACCTCTCTTGCATGAAAATTACATATGGAGAAGAGGGCATTTGGCTCTCTTTATATAGGCAAAGCTAGGGGACATGTGGGAGACAAAAAAGTACAAAAAATGTCCTTTTTCTTTATTTTAATAAAGGAGACTTGAATTTGATTTGAGTTGATGTAAGTTTTTGTGGGCTAAATTCGTATATGGGGAAGCTAAATGTAGCTAGGGGGCTATTTAGGGGACAAAAATCTGATCCCCCATCAATCAAGGGATTTTGCATTGGTTTGTGTGCCCTTTTGTACAAGAAAATGAATTAAAAGTTAATTTGATATATCTTTTTGGTGTTTTTTTCTACCGAAACTCATTATTTTAATATGGTTATAAGAAACATAGTATTTTCATGTAATATCATAATTTTCATAGCAATTGATTAAACAGATATAATCTTTTAAGTCAAATTAAGCTATTTTGGTAATATGTGACTTTTTGACTTTTTTGTTGTGTTGGGACATTAATAATGGTTTGTTTGCTTTTATTAACCTAAAATACTATATTATTATGTATATTACTTATTCAACAAGTATTAGATCGTCATAATGCTTAATTTAATACATTTCTTATTATTTTAAGCTAAAAAGAAAGCAAAAAGTCACTTTTTGGCACTCTTCCCAAGGTGGTAGGCCACTAAGGAGTACTTTTATGTTATTTTGTCTTTTGCTACTTAATTGTACTTAAATCCTTGATTTAGGGTATCCATATGTCAAATTTTAGATTTTTAAGGCTTTTGTTGTATTAGGGGCAAAACGGTCATTTTACCCTATTTATGAGAATTTTTAATTCATTATTTTATGATATTTACTTCATTTAGAATCTTAGGAGACTCTCCAGGTGCCAAGGTTTTGCTGCCTGAGTTTTGGACTTCTAAGATTTCTGGGCCGAACTTAGGGTTTTCAATTCGAGATAGGGTTCTAAACTTTTTTTGTGTTCTATGGTTTCGTGGACTATCTGTCACTAATACTAGGGTTTGGGTTGGGTCTTTACATGGGTTATTATCAATCGAATTGTCACAACTATGGTCTGTATCAGGTCGTTACACATGTAAAGAAATAGGGCCAAATCTTAATATACCATCAGCTAGGACACCAAAATCTTAAAAGGCCTAATTTTCTGGATACTTGACTTTCTGTCCTAAACTTTGAACTATCATTACTATATGTAGAACAATGATCTAAGTGTGATGTTTATGTGCAAATCTAGATTTTTAAGTTATATTTCATATAAAATTGGTTTGAAGTGATTTCATTGAGTAGAACTCAAGATACACCATTTTTACTAAATAGTGTCAGATTCTGACCACTCTGTATTACAGACATAAAAACCCTAGGTTAGAGTGAGAACCGAGCTTAGGTCAAAACATAAAACTTGTAAATAACATGTTTTTCTTACTATCCACAAAAAATGAGCCTAAACTATGAAGGCTTGTTAGGTCAAAACCGGCCCCGAAGTCACTGTTATGAATTTGTGACTGACAGAGCTCTTTGTCGTATGTTTTTGTAAGACCAAAAATCTATGTTTTTAATGGCCAAATTCAAAGGTGGTTTTCATAAAAATGTAACTAACTTCTTAAACTATTTACTGACCAAATATTAGCCCTAGATACCCTCGGATGGTTTCCCAAAAGGCTTATGCATTCTTTGTTGAAATCAGATTCTGCTGAACGTTTTAATGCTGACTGAACCCATTTTATAAAATGGCCAAAATTATCAACTTGTTCTAAACAACTAGCCTTAGCACAAAACATGAAAATTGTAGGGGACGCCTTAAACTAAAATATACCGAAACATCATACCCATAACTCTTGATTTGATTCCCCAAACCTGAGGCCAATTGAGGCCCAAAGTCTTTACTTTTCTTTGTAAAGTGCTGAATTGTTTTCTTTAAAATGATATTAATGACCCATTTATCCTAAGATCTAACATTAGTATTAAATATAAAAGTTGTAGAAAATATTTTTATCTAAATGGTATCCAAAAATCAAAACTTAACTCCCTGTCTAGGTACCCCAAAATACTGTTATACTTTTTAAATTAACACTTGAACATTTACCTTAAATTTTGTTAAGTGTATAATAACATGTATAATGTGGGATTTAAAGTAGAGGCTTTAAATAAGTTATATTGGATGATTAGTGTATAAGAGTGATTAATTGATTATTAGATTTCATGTCGCTACATTGAATTCATGTTTTATAAGTTATAACTCATACTTCATATATCTTTGTACTCCATGCTCATAATTTTACAATTCCATGCAAAGTGTATATATATATATATGTGTGTGTGTGTGTGCGTGTGTGTGTGTGTGTGTGTGTGTGTCATTTTAGCCTAAAGCCATGATCAATTTTGTAAGACACGGACCCGTCTCTTTTGAGATTTATATATGTTTGACGTGTTTTTGCATATATATTTCTACGATATATGATTTATGCGTTTTGATGCATATTTATGTTGAAATAAGCATGCAGGGTTGGTTCCCGGGGTTATAGAGAGTTTCTGTGCGAATTTTAATTTTTTAAAAAAAATTAAGAAAAGATATTTTCGAAAAAGATATTTTTCTTAGCCTATAAATATCTAGCCTTTAGATATTTGTAGAGATATTTTGCAAACTTGGAGGCTAAGTTTCTTTTTTTCAAATCAAAACCTCTACCTTTTCTCTAACTTTTCGGGGGCTCAGGGCTTAGTTTTTAACAAATCAACTGCCGATCCTTGTTATTGGCATGGAGGTCTACGCTTTCATCTGGACGAAATTTCATTCCGGCAAAATTCAATTTTGCACGTGGATCGAGACGTCGAGTTTCTAACTCATCGAGTTAGGATCCTAGACTGTATAACTGTTAGAGAGTACTACGTGTAATCATACGTGTTTCTACCATTTAAAAATGCATGAAAGGTGATTTATGTTTCAGAAGTTGGATTTTTGGTTTAAAAATCGCTTTTGGGTGGATTTCGGTTGGAGGAAAAGGGTTTTGAGGCTTTCCTTTCGGTGTATCCTTGTTGTTTTGGGTTTATGTATGCCCGTGGGTTGTTAAAGGAGTGTTTGGTTGGTTTAATTTGGAGCTAAGAAGTTATTTTAGTAGCTTAGGTTTGATTTTCACCGTCGCTTGTAGCTTATTCTGAAATGTGGGAATTTTTGGGTTTTTGTGTCGGCACCAATTTTGGTTAGGGTCGACACATTTTCCTTCTGGGGTTTTGAACATGCTTCAGTGACTGTTGCAGTGAACTCTCAGTTCTTTTGTGTCGACACCATTTTCTGTTTGTGTCGACATCTTTTGTTGTTGGTGTCGACACATTTTCTGTTTGTGTCGACACAATTTCTTTCTGTTGGTGTTGAGTATTCTGTTGCTATTTGTGTTGACACATTTTCTGTTTGTGTCGACACCTCCATTGTTTTTGTTGACACATTTTCTGTTTGTGTCGACACCTCCGCTGTTTGTGTCGACACCTTTTCTTTTAGTGTTGATCGTTTTCTTCATTTGTGTGAGAAGAAGAGTTTTGAGATCGGGGTGAGTTCTATGATCCCGTGGGGTCCTAGAATGAGATGTTTGCCCGTAGTTTTCAAAAGAAATGAGGTTTGAAAACGAGGAGTTTTGTCAAAGTTGTGAAAACGTGTTTTATTAGAGGATTGGAGCTAACCCTTGGGGTTGAGTCTCAACTTCTAAAACATTTTGGGTGAAAATATGTTTTTACATGTTTTGTTTGATCTCCATGGTTCATGGATTGGATCTCCTTATATACATGTGTTGTATATCTGTTTATGGGTTGGTTTTAAAATGTTTATCCGTAGATGTACCGCGACAGTAGGTTCGGTTGAGTTGGACTTCCATTGCACCTCGGTGCAAGTCCAGAAACGTACGTAGTGTAGGTACTCAGTTCCTTCGGGTTAGTCCCCGTAAATTGAGTCATGTGGGTGCTTAGTTCCCTCGGGCTCAAGTCCCGTAAATTAAGTATTTGTTGGTTGCCTCCGTTATTGGCGTCGTTGTCGTGACTCCGTATAGTACTTATCATTGCTTATTGGACCCTGTGCGGCTGTAAAGTAATGGACAAGAGTCTATAGTTGTTACCTTTGTTGGTGTGGCAGAGTCGGTACATAGGATTATATTTATTATGTCTTCTCGGCTACGT
This sequence comes from Heliamphora pulchella, assembly GCA_032270985.1. NCBI lineage: Eukaryota > Viridiplantae > Streptophyta > Magnoliopsida > Ericales > Sarraceniaceae > Heliamphora > Heliamphora pulchella. Next base: position 6,065 of record JAULJZ010090792.1, read on the forward strand.
GTCTCGAGTCGAGAATGTTGTATTTACTGCTTTTCCTTAACTGTGGCATGATATCTGTCAGGATTATATGCATAGTTTCAAGGATGAAAACATGTGATTTTTGGGAGAAAAACATATTTGGCTTTTGTGATCGACCTAGCTCCCACCATATGATTGCATGACCTGTATTACAGCTTTACAATCTATTTTTCTATTGGGTTTCGGCTCACAGTATGGAAGTTTTGCTGGAAAACCTTTTTCAGGTGAGCACGTGGAGTTGACCTAGTTGCAGAGGTGATGGAAGACTTACTGTAGTTTTTCTTTTGAGACATGTATTTTTTACATGTGATTCCTGTGAATGCTAGTTTTGTACGTCTTTTGTCGATATGCTTATTCATGTATGAGAATGCATATTTATTGTTTATAAGAGTTGATCCTTGGAAAATCTTTTATCCAAATATTACATTTTTGATTCCCAACTATAAAACCTATTTTATTCAAAAATGGGTGTTTTGGTGGGCTTTTACGTGACCCTGGTGTTTGGGGCTTGGCAAATTTATACCTGTGAATTGTAAATAGCAATTACATATGTCATACCATGTCATCATTGGGTTGGGTTTACGGGGTTCACTATTTTATTTTAAGAAAAAAATGAAAATTGAACCTTAGCGTTAGTACCGTGATTGATGGAATTGGAATATTTAGAAATTTGGACATTTGGAAATATTATGATATTGGCTATATGCCCTGATTCATTTTTGATAAGTTTTTACCCCAAGTGCTAAATGCACATTATTGTGATATATGTATTTTGGTAAAGGTGGTTCGGGTGGCGTAATAATAAGAGTTATATTTTTCGATTCCGCGTTTGACCTTGACCTGAGAGTCAAGAGTCTGAGTGTTGACTTGTCCACGCCCTTGCCGTCAGTGATGACTCTGCTGGACATTTGGTCCGCTACGTAGTCATCCCACGGTTTAAGGAACGCTCTTTGTCGATTAGTTGACTTGGTCAGCGTGATTGGAATCATGTGGTTTAGGATGGTTCACCTCGGTTTGGGAGAACTTAGAATAACTTAAGTTAAATTGGATTAAAAAATTAAATTAGTTATATTGTATTAATTTGCATTACGCACTTGTATACTTGTTCTTATATATGCTTGCCTTGCCGTAATTGTAAAATTTGTTTGTCTCCTTGACTATAAATTGTACTATGTGTTAAATGATATGTGTTGTAGAATATTTTGTTGTGAGTTTGGTTAGAAGGTTTAGGGAGTTTGCTTCTGGGTTTTGGTTCATGGCATTCGTGCCACATGAGAGGAGGAAAACTTTTTTGTGAAAGTCACACTCGACGGAGAGAAAGGTTTTGAAGAACAAGGTGAGTGACAGATGCCAACCAACCTTGACAATATTAGCTGAAGAATTTAAAGTTCATCCTTTTGTTCTTTTTGTTTAGCTCCCATGGGCTCCTTGTAATTTTTGGTTGAATCTTTTGCAAAACTGTAAACGTTATGTATTTTCGATCAGATCAAAACTCTTAATGATGTAATATTTATAATATCTAAATATGAATGAATAGCTAGAATATTTTTCTTATCTATACTTATGTACGTCTCGACGTGCATGGAGGACGGGACGTCAGACATAAGGCCTAACAGCCGCAACATATAAAATCAATTCACAGGATAAGGTTTAACAGTTACAACATGTTATAATAATTTCTAACACAATCCTTTTCAACAACTCGTAATGCCTTTGTAGGCCGACACTCACCCTTATAGGGCACCTTCGTACATAAGTTATAGTTTGTAATGCCTTTGTATGTAAGGATCCGATTCTAAACCATAGAATTAGCGACGATAAATCGAAAAAGTCTTGATAACAATAGGGTAGAAACCTTAATACGATCGAAAACTTTAAAGACCTATCACCCGAAAGGCAAAACCCTAATGCAAGAAGAAAATTTCTAAAATCCTAAAAATTATTTAATTATCATTAAATATTAATTTAAAATAATAAAATCTCATAAAAAGGCAAAATTACCATTATGCCCTTAAAATACAAGAAAGTCTTTAAAAAATCAAATTTAGACACATGAACACCTCAATGTGAAGATTAAAATTAAAATAAAAAGCAAAAGATAAAATAGCAAACAAAGTAACAAAAATACCCCTCTAGGGCTGGCTATACCTACAAAATTATGCTAAAAAGCTACTTTTTGCATTTTATGCGCAAAATTAAGAAAAATATGTACAAATCAGTCATCATTATGATTCAAAAATATTTAAACAAATAATAATGAAACTAATATAAAAATTTTTACCTACAAAAGAAAATAAATCATTAATAAAACTCTTACACATCAAATAAAGCAAAAAATGACACCATATCAAAACAACTAAATTTTACTTGTGTGCCTATACATAATTAATCAAATGATGCTAAATTAATAATACACTATAAAAATAATGAACTAATCATAAAGTTACTAAAATATTCATTTTTATAAGAAAGAAGACCAAAAACATGCATCAAGCTAATTTTTAAAACTTTTTATTAGACAATGTAGTACCAATACATCATTAAAACACCTAAATTAATACAATATGAATTTTGTGGTCCAAAAACACATCCTAGCCGACTTCCCTACTCCCTTTTTCTTACACAATTTTCATGAAAATGTCTTCACCTCACATGCAACCAATTAGAATTAAAATAATTCAAAAATATCTTACACATTAATAATTAATCCCGCTACTAAAAAATTCTATAAATAAAAACCATTTTTCCTCATTTTTCTCCTCCAATTTTCGGCACTAAGAGAGAGAGAGAGAGAGAGAGAGAGAGAGACCATAAAATTGTATCTTCAAAGCTCTCTAAGTGAAGAAGAAGAAAGAAGAAGGAGAAGGAAGAAGGAAGGAGCTAAGAAAACTAGAAGATCTTGAGTGAAAGCTAAGTCCTACCAACCTTCTATCTTTAACCAAATCTTTCTAAGGTAAGAAAAATTCTAAACCCTTTGTTCTCACTCACTTCAAACTCTACTCTTCTCATTCTCAAACATTAAATCAAAAACAAGAATCAAAATGCATGATCAAAGGCGTAATAGTTTAGTTTTAGGGACTATTTTGAGTGAGTGATGTGTTTTCGTGTTTAAATGTTGATTTCCATAAGAATAATTGTATGTTTAGGTTCTAGAGTTATGGTTTTTAAGTGTACATACCATGCATGCAAAGAATCTATGCTCAAATTTGGCATGCAACATGCTAGGAGGTTGGATAGAAACTGGCTTTGAGTTTCATAATTTTTAGCTTGCTGGACCTATATTTGAAAAATCATAAATAATTATAGAAAACTCATCTAAGGTTGTGTTTAATGTCTAGGCTTATATTGTTGTGTTATTTTTCATCTAAAGTTGGTTTGAACTGATTTGAACTTATAAAATTCAAAATATGACTTTTCTATCAAAATGTGTCAATTTCAAATCAGCCTCTGTTACAAAGGTAAAAACCCTATTTTAAAATGAGAACTATGTTTTGGTGTCTTCATTAATGTTGTATCTAACAAGTGTATCTACCTCCCCACCAAATTTGAGCCCCTTATGTTGAGATTTGGTTGGTCAAAACCCCTCTGTAATCTACTGTTCATGTTTAGTAATTTTAATAGCTTGCTGTCCGACATTTTTGTGTAGCCCAAAACCCATATTTTTAGTGACCCATTCCAAAAGTGTTCTTCATGAAAAATTCTAGGGGCATTTTAATCTAAATGTTGTTCAACAATCAGGTCCTTTAGCCTCTGTTTGACCTCTCAAATGATTTTTACACTCTCTGTTCTTTCTACTGAAGTTCGCCTTTGTTGAGTTTTTAAAATGATAATCTAATATACTTTCTTAAATGAGTTATTTCTCAGATATTTTATTAAGAATCACCCTGAGCATCCTTCATAAGAAATTTCAAGGACATCTTAACCTAAAACATATCCAAAATTCTATCCAAAAGAACCTATTTTGATGCCCCAAACCCGTGGCCTTCTGAGAACCTTATTTGTAACGATTTGTAAAGTGCTGCTGAAGCATATTCCTTATATTCCTTTGTGGAGGCCAAATCATCTAGAAGCCCTATGATTTAGCCTAAGTGTCCTTCAGGAGAGTTGTTAAGAATATTTTAGTCTAATTTGTGACAAAGAATCAGAAGCTAAATCAATGTCTTGATGCCCCAAAGTGTTGCTGCAAGTCACAATTTAATGGTTAGAGGTCTAGTAGCAAAGTGTCAAGTGATTTGTGAGCATGCTTCTTATGTTTAGATTAGTTTACATGATTAACATGATTTAATTTATGAGATTCATGAAAAGACACAATTATATGATGAGAATTGGCTTTGACATATGATAAAGGTCATGCTTTGAATAGTTGTACACCATGCTAAGAATAGTTGCACCCCATGCTATGCTCAGTTGTACTGTATGATATGCTTAGTTGTTCACCATGCTATGTTTAGTTGTACAACTTGCCATGCCTAGTTGTTTGTCATGCTATGGTTAGTTGTACTTTGAGCTATGAGTCATTGTACCATGAGCATTGTCACATTGCACTTGAGGCATCTTGGGGTTTATCGGTGTACTTTTGATACATTGTCTCATCATGGTTGTTTCAGGATATCTTTGGAGTCTATCACCAATTGATTCTTGGTCTAGGGTATCCCTGGTTTGTCGATTTTATGAAATGTTTTGGGATGATTTTCTTGTGAACACCCTGGGTGCGTCCCTGGTGTATGGATATTGATTATGATAAAAAACCTCTTGTGAACACCATGGGTTCATCTCTAATTTTCTAATATCTGTACTTTATACTTTGGATTAATAGTGGTGAAGGCATCACGAGTCCTAAAGTGGGATTGATTCGGTTATTTTTGTATGGCCCAGAGGTGGTACCGGAACCCACGCCGTTGTGATTGAATAAAATAGCAGGGGCATGAAGCCCGGCAATGTTATTATTCACAACGAGGTGTGAATGATGGTTTTAGTGATCACGTTGTCTAGAAAGTCTAACTCTTGGAATTCCTGGCATGGAGTTCATGTTTTCGTTCTTGGGGTATGGTCGAGTTCGGCATATGCACAACATTATCATTACATTTCATGCATGCTTAGTCTATTTCATGCTAATCTTCTTATCACGCTTGTATCTTTCAATTTATCTATCTTCTTGATACATAAATGCAATTAGTGTTGTATAGAATGTGTTTAGTAATTTTGTGTCGTGAGTTTGGCTAGTGGGTTTGGAGGGTTTTGTTTTGGGCTTCGGCTTACAGCGTTATGCCACAGGTGAAGAAGAGGGTTTACCTTACGAGGAGGAATTGACCAAGCAGGGCGAGCACTAGGAGTACGATGACCCAGGCAAAGCTTAGTAAACGAAAGCAGTCTTTTTGTTTATTATGTTTATCGTCTCAGGATGTTTTTTCTACCTTTTGTAATCACATTTGGAAGACTATAATAAGTATATTTTTGTGAGCTCCCGAGATATTATCTGATGTAATAATTAATCAATATCTATGAATGGAATGTTAGTATAACCCTACTTATATCTATATGTATATCTCAACGTGCCCGAAAGCCGGGGCGTCACATTGTAGGCCAACACTAACCCTTATAGGGCCTCGCACAATGCCTTCATTAGTTAATATACACCCTTGTAGGGTACTATACAATGCCTTTGAAGCCTAACATATTGTTGGAGCAAAAATAAAAAATTTTGAACCGATGCCGTGACCGTAAAAAACGACGTGTGCGTTTTTCATGAAAACAAAGAATAATATTAATCTAAATAGCATTATACCTTTATGAAACTTATCGAAAAGCTTCAAGAAGGCCCAAATACGTTGAAGACGACTTTGCAACCTTCACACGCATGACCCGAACGCACTACGACGATCTCGGTGTGTGGGCACCGATTCCGATCGAAGTCTTTTCCTCCTCTTCAGTTTCTTCTCACACTTGTCTCCAAAAAGCAAAAATCAATTTGCCAAAAGAGAGAGGGGGCGGCGGCTTGGTTTTTTTTTTTTAGATTAGGGTTTTAGGTTTTCATTTTATATTATAAGCCACCTTGTGATATATTACTACATATATCAAAGATAAAAATAAGAATATATATTCACTTTCCTAAAACTAAAGAAGAGATATATATCTTCCATAAAACCTAATCCCCATCCCCTTATTAGGGCCGGCCACCTAGGGAGTAATCCCTAGG